>JZKD02S1915894.1:0-15973 GCA_000966675.3 Picea glauca
ACTAGGGGGTTAGAGATAAAACATAAATCAAATAATCATAGATAAGACTCATGTATTTGGGACAGGAAAAGTATCTTTTTCATTAATCTCAATATGAACCAACTTACAATGATTTCTGAGATCGGCCACCGTTCCTTGATCCTGATCCTAGGCTCCTCCTCTTCTTTTTGTCCTCCAACTACTGTTGCTTGAGTTCCTCCTAAAGCTTGAGGCAAGGCTAAAGGGTTGGGACAAAACTGACTTGGCAATTTGGCAGAGTTTCTTTGCTATGATTTTTTCCTCTCTTGAATAGTACCCCTACCCCTCCTTTTATAGGTTAGAAGGAGCTAGGGTTTTTGGCGAACTCTCGGCCATGCATGGCTCGGAGTTCCAATTAACTGACAAAAAGCCTCGTGTCCCGGCGGAAAATTTCCTGATTTTTTGCTTTGTTAGGTACCCGCGGGTTGTAGTGGGTTAGCCCGCGGATACCCGCGTGCAGTAGAAGGACAGCAAGCGGTTTCTCACGCCTAGTGAGAAGTTAGGGAGCGGGTTGCTTGCTTCAAGTGGTTTTTTGAGGATTTGTTCAGCATGGCTTCGGCTAGGAAGAGGCATGAGTAGGCCTGATGCCAGGTAAACCTGTATGGTGCATTTTAGGGTTATAACATCCATGAATGACTATATCATGGTGTTGCAATACTTTAATGAACAAGCTAATTTGTATTTCAGTAATTATTTTTTAAACAATGGCTTGGTACCTCACTGGACATGATTCTCGATTTTGATTACTAACATTTTCTTGATTTATATCTAAGTGGTTGCATCTTTCATATCAGATTGATAATGCAACATTCTCCTGAAGTTATAAATATTGTGGACTTCCATCCTCCATTAGTATTTAGACTTCTATTTGTTTTATTTTAAACATTACAAGATAACATTTGAAGTAATTTCTTTATTTCTACTATCCTTTATTTTGATAACTTGGGAAATAGAGATTAAAGTGCCCTCTTTGATTACATAAATTTTGTTCTTTTGTTATTCATATGTGTATTCATACTTTAAATGACCTTTCCTTATTATCTTTTATTTTACTTCTTTATGCACATATGAGATTTATTGAATATTTTATCCATGGGGGCTTCCCCCCTATGGTTTCAGGATTCTTCCTAGAAAGACTAAAGAGGGGAGGATTTATCTAAATCCTCATAGGGTGCCTTGACATTGTTCCCTCGCCAGGAACAACCTGAGGAACAACATACACTTTGGCCTCATTGTCGAGGAATGAAGTTCGAAAGGTTTCTTCCCCCGAGGTACGACAAAGGCAAGTTCTAACTCTTGGTGTTGAACGTGAATAGAACAATAAATGTTTTATTTTTTCAAGAATATCTATCATTTAAAATTTTCACTTGGAGACTCCACATAGTTTCCATGGAAAATTCAATTGTTGCTCGAGTAGCTACGAGGTTTTATCCTTTTTATTTTTCTGATACAACATGGTTTTCCTAATGATATGCTTAATATTGAAATATGGGGTAAATTCCTTCCTCGGTTTTGAGAAGATGATGATGATATCCTTGGACAACACTTACAATATTTTCATGATTGTATGGATATGATAGGTATTTTTCATGAATATGTATTAATGAATATTTTTATTATGTGTTTGGAGAGAGATGCTCAAGAATGGTTTAGAAGTCTTCCTCCTACTATTATTTCTTCTCTGAAAGATTTTCATGCATGAATTCACTATCATTGTAGGTTAATCTATCGAGTTGAGCTTATTTTTAAACATTGTTGTAATGAATAATCTGAAATAGAACATAGATCCTATCATAGGGAAGAAGATAAGGAATTTTCTAATAATGAATTTGAGCAATAAAGTAGTTATGAACATTCTCAAGAAGATACATTTTCTTTTCTCGTTATGAGTTTGGAGAGAGATGCTCGAGAATGGTTTAGAAGTCTCCCTCCTACTAGTATTTCTTCTCTGAAAGATTTTCATGCATGATTTCACTATCATTGTAGGTTAATATATCGAGTTGAGATTCTTTTTAAACATTGTTGTAATGAAGAATATGAAATAGAATATAGATCCTATCATAGGGAAGAAGATAAGGAATTTTCTAATAATGAATTTGAGAAATACAGTAGTTATGAACATTCTCAAGAAGATACATTTTCTTTTCTCGTTATGTGTTTGGAGAGAGATGCTCGAGAATGGTTTAGAAGTCTTCCGCCTACTAGTATTTCTTCCTTGAAAGATTTTCATGCATGATTTCACTATCATTGTAGGTTAATCTATCGAGTTGAGCTTCTTTTTAAACATTGTTGTAATGAAGAATCTGAAATAGAACATAGATCCTATCATAGGGAAGAAGATAAGGAATTTTCTAATAATGAATTTGAGCAAGAAGTAGTTATGAACATTCTCAAGAAGATACATTTTCTTTTCTCTTTCCAAAAGATCAAAATCAAAACTATGATAAACATACCCATTCCTCTTTCCCTGAGAGAGATAAAGAGTTTCAAATGATTCTTGAATATTTTATAGATACAAAATATGATGATATTTTTGAAGAGGAAGATATTGGTTTGTATACTGCTTTTTCTCACTATTTTGATTATCATAAAGTCTTTGGTATAGATGATAACAAATTTTTGTAGAGCAGTTTCTGTATGATCTTAATCAAAGCCTTGATTCCCAAGTACAAAAGGACGAATATTTAGAAATTTTAGCTACCCATGAAGAACAAATACAAATACCTTCAGAAGTTTTAAGAAGTACACATGATGATAGGGATATTAAAACATATTCCATTGTAATTATATATATTTCTGATAGTTTTGTTGACACGAAAAAATTTCAAAATTCAATAAATACTGATGTATTTGATAATGAGGGTTTATATATTTATTCTCTTTATGATAATAAAGAGATATATGAGCAAAGGGTAGAAACATAAGTTCATGAAAGTATACATAAGGATATGATTGTTGATAAATTAACATTACAACAAAATGACATTGCAGTTTGTGATGATTGTGAAGACCTAAACTTACGTAAGATCTTTGATGAAGACTATCAACAAACTAATGAAATTTTTGTTGAAGTATATCCTATTCAAGAGTCGTTTCAATAAACACAAAAGAATGATAGCTTCATTGAGTTAGCTAATCAAGAATAAAAGGCATCAACTGATAGTGAACCTTTCATTAGTAGACCAATCTATTATGAATCTCAAGATTTGCATGGCGAGTCTTTTAAAAATGTTTTTTCTTATAAGGTTAAAGGATATTGTATTGTTGAAAATGTATTTTGAGACATGCACCAAGCCTTTACTCCTATTGACATTATGTTTGAGAATTTACATGAGGACTTAGGTGCTTAAAAAGAACTTAAATATCATCTATATAAAATTGTTGCTCATGAAATAATTGAAGATGAGCATAGACATGAATCTTTTGATAATGATTTTGAGAATGGGGATATTTATGAGCTTATAGGTACTGAATTTTCAAATGATGAACCTGTGCATGATGAATGTGAAGATTCAAATGTTGTATCTTGTAAGAATGTGTCGTAGTCATCTATTTATGATGACGAAATTGTTGTCCCAAATCTTTCTGAGGACCGAGTTATGGATGAAGTAGGATGGGCTTCTTCTTTATTGGTTACAAAGGTTTATATCAGCTCACATATTCATAATGATTTTGATGCATATGATTTTCAAGGCTCATCCACTTCAGTTTCAATTAAAGAAGATTTAAATTCATATCCATTTGAAAATGTTTTTACTCATAACTGTTGTCATGAAATTTTTGTTCAAAAGGTTAGTAATTTGGTTAAACATCAAATACAAATTTGGCTAAACATCAAATACAAACTTGTTTTCTTGGTTAGTAATAACAATAAACTTCTCAAGAAATACCCTTAGAAATTTTTKGCAATCAACTCAGGTATGATGATTATAATGATTATGATGTTGGTTTCCATAAACAACAAGCATATATTTCTMTTTCATCATTAAGAAAAAAATCTAACAGTAAACCCACTTATGTTAGTGATGAAAATCCATCTGAAGAGMAAGTTGACAATCAACAAGTAACTGAAGTTTTTGAACAAGAAAAGGAATGCATATTTGTTGAAATTCCACTAAAAACAAAAAAAAKATTTGGTATATAATRATACGTTTTATAATGTTGGTTTCTCCTTAWCTTTCCTTCATGATTATAAAAATGATGTAATACTTGTTGAAGATTTGAATTATTTGATATATAATGAGAAACRTAGTAATGTKGATCTATTACTAATCCTTCCTTATTGTGGTAACTCAAAAGATTGTTTTTACATACAATATGATAAGGAGAATATACCTCAGTGTTTACAAGATGATGATTACATAAGGAATTATGYTGAAAACTTTTGTCAAAGATCACAAGTGGAAAAATTCATACAATTGAGGAAARCATTGAAGAAGTTTGAATGGATATTAAGTGAATGAGACATCCTACAGTKTTTTTAAGGAAAGAAAGATGTCAACAAGGTCATAGATGAAGTAGGGAGATGCATGGTTTCAACTAGGCAATTTTATGKGCATAAAGAGGATATGTCTATACATAACCTAGTGAACTACAAGCTTCACATTAACAAATTTGAAAATCCAATTGGATCYTGGTTGGAGTATGTTCTATCAKAAACAWCAACTKMTTATAGACATTTAAATGCACTACTTATGGGTTGTAAGTATAATATTTGTTTTTAGGTTTGGTCACCATTATGAAAGTTGATTATTTTGTTTCCAACCAAAGACCTTGATAGTTTCCCTTTTGTAAATAAAGTGATTTTCTTGTTCCATTGGAAAGTTGATTATACCTAACTTGGTTACTTTGTTAATTATATTAGGAATTTGTGTATATAAATAAGATTATTGCTAAGAAATAATGTAATTTTTTTATTGTATATACTTTAGGGTTTTAGAATTTACTTTTTAATGAACATAGTTAGGATATTAAATAAAATATAATATAATAAAAGATATAATAAAACGTTTATTTCTAAATAATTATATGAGTCTTAGTGGAAATGATATCCTTGATTGGTGAATTCATCCTTTGTATGTTGTCATGATGAGATTTGTAAACCTCTTTAAAAGATTTATTTTTCTAGTAATTAAGTTGAAATGCTTGTTCTTTCTGTAATCATGTCCTAGGAACTGGCTGGGATGTCAAATTTTGAAACTGGTCATCTTAACCTACTGAAGGTTCCACATCCACACATAACATTAAATAATAATTGGCCTATGGGGAGATATAGTGTTAAGGTTGTGGGGATGGAAATATTTAAATGGGTATACTTTCTCACGTGGGAATATCCAACTCATCTTCACTAACATGCATCATCCCTGTGTGTTTTAAAACATATTGATTGCCTCCATCTCAATGTGCTTATAGCATAAATAAAAGTAAAATGAAAAATAAGATTGAGATGGTGAAAGGAAATTCAATTGTGAAATGTAGGTATCTCTATCAAACTATGGACGCTTGTTGGTAGCGGAGCAAGGTATGTGATGTTGGGGTGACTACATCGTAGGCTATAGATGCTTTTTGGCAGTGTAGCAACACCAACAGGAAAGAGAAGGTGCTCATATGTATTTGTATTTTTATACTTCGTCATTAAAGTCCCCTTAGACTTAACCATGTCTCGACATATTTGATCAGGTTACTAGTAAATGAACTATCATCATACATTTCTTTGAGTAAGGGTAGAGAACAACTAGGGATTTGAATTTCAAGCCTAACCTAATTTGACTAATTACTTTAAGCGACACCTAAGTAGACCGAAAATGAAGAAAAAATGATCTTTATATTTCATAACCAAACTCATCATTTGTAGTATACTTAGATCTCCAGTTTTCATCAACTTTATCATTCTTACTATAGATTCATTAATATTGAGAGAGAAAGGGTTTATTTTCTTGCATTATGGTTAATTTTCATACATTAGGGTTTTGTTTATTTTTCTTGTAAATGATCCAAGTGGATTTCAGTGGTCACCCACATATTCCAATTCACTCAAAACAGACTTCTGACAATTTACTATTTTTAGCTGTTTTCGGTTCCTAAACTTTCGGGGCCATTTTGAGGGCCCAAATGAAGTTTTTTCGGGATTGAGCACCTCAATAATAGTTGAAGGCTCTTGTTGAGCCCCCAAAATTAATCTCCTTGACGATACCTTTCCAACGAGCTATATGCACCCCAAATGGAGATCATATGCCAAATTTACGCCCCTTAGAAGTTCATACACCAAACTACCCAAAATGGGGTCCACAAAACAATTGGCTTTTCATATTTTGGGGTTATGGTTTTGGATTTTCTTTATGACAAAAAGGCCTTTGGATCCTCATTATAAAATAATATTATTTTGAATGTGAATATCCGTCACATCTCTTCTCAGAGATAAGCTGCCACCATTCTAGTAAGTCTTTCACTCTGTATTTCTATAGTTTTGTAGATTTTGCTCTTTAATAGAAATTGTGTATTACTGTATCTCTATGTTTATGGTTATATATTTGATATATCTCTGCTATATTATTGGATATCTAATATATCTTTTTACATTTCTTTATTATATCTCCGCTCTAATTTTGTTCCGAAAATAATCCAGATCAATAAATAACTTAGAAATATTTTGAAATAAAGGGAAAATTATTTCATTTTAAGTTAAAGATAAACTTGATGCAAAATTTGATAGGGATGCTTGCTATGAGTATGAATCTGTATATGTTAAAAATTATTGTTCTCAAATGATGAATGTTTATGACTAAATTATCCAAGTGGATATTGGTGGCCACCCACCTATTCCAACTGGCTCCTCTTGTTAGTTTTTAGTTCAACATGTTCTTCTGTAATTCTTTGTAATTGTGGGTTCTACACTTCTGAGGATTTCTGAATCCCTACACATCTTCTAGGTGGATATTGTTGGCCTCCCATCTAATCCAACTGGCTTATTTGTATGTTTTCATGTCAAGACATCTTGTTGTACTTCCAGGGTTGTTTTAGGGCCCTTAACAATGTTTTTTTTGGCTTTCCATAGTCAAATTATAAACGAAGTCAAATTTTGACGACGTAATGTGTATCTCTCTAAAAGACATTTCCAACGAGATATCATGTGCCTACAACAGAGGTCATATGAAAAAGTTACGACCCCGAGAAGTTGAGGTGCCAACTTACCCATATGAGCCCACATAACTTTTGGCGTTTCATCTTCTAGGGTTAGGTTTTTGGATGTCTAGGGTTTTGGAATTCATGAGTAATATCAAAAAGGCCTCTGGAGCCTCATTGTAATCATTCTACTCAGACAGATGCACATAGAAGCCACATCTCTTCATAAAGATAACAACCACCATTCAAGCAAGTGTTTCAGTTCTGCAGTTTTACAGTTTCATCCTATTTCATTTATTCAATAGAAGATATTGTTCACTGGATTTATGTGTTGTTCTTCATATCTCTGTGTTTACTATATTCATTTTGTTAATCAGTTTTTTCCGCTCCTAAATCCAGATCAGTGGTATCATAGTTATTTTCTTTTCAATTATTTTTATTCGTGCATGTCTTTGACAAGATCTGGGTACAAGAAGTTGGGACTCAAACCAATCGAGTTGCTGCAAGATCGGTCGTGCCGAGCCCGAAAACAACCCATGGGAAAAAAAAGAAAGATGATGGAGCCAAAGATCATTTTAAAATACTGCTTGAGGAAGCCCTTGTGCGACAAAGGAACATAATTATGGACAAATTTGCGCAGATCCTTCGACGACTGGCATATTCATCAAGCGGCTATGCAACCCCCTTCAAGGTACAGGCACATTTTGATATTCAATTATTTGAAGGACTAATAGATGTAGATGGTGTAGATAAATGGTTGAATCTACTCGAAGGGTATTTTTTGGTCCACAATTTTTTCGATAGGGAAAACATTACTTTTTCACTCCTCAAGGTCGTCCCCCATGTTAAGAACTGGTGGGACACTTACTCTGAGAAAAGGGCCATAGAGGAATCTACAATATTTGTGGTTTCCCCTACATGGGAATCCTTCCAGGATTCCATTAAAGAACAATAATACCCTGTTGGAAGCTATGAGGACCAATACACCTGATGGATGTTATAACCCTAATTTGCACCAAACATGCTTACCTGGCATCAGGCCATCTCATATTCCTTCTTTTCCAAGCCACTACTAAACAACTCTTCTAAAAAAATCCATTTTTAAAGGCCCATGTACCCTGCTCCACTACAACCTATGTGTATCTACAGTGTCCATGCTAGTTGACGTACTACAGCCTGCGTGGACCTTCAGAAGCATGAAAAAGGAAAGTTGTTGACGGAACACATAGCTTTGGGAAAGTTAACTAAACCTTTCAGCCATGCATGGCCAGTCATTCAACCAAATACTTAGCTCCTTCAAACCTATAAAAGAAGGGGTAGGGGTCCCATTTGAAGGGAGGAGAATCATAATAAAGAAACTATGCCAGATTAAGCATTCCCTTTGTCCCAACCTTTATCCATCATTGTGCAAAGAGAAGTATAGAGAAAAGTAGTTGGAAGACAATGGAAGAAGAGCCCAGGACTAGGATCAAGGAGCAATAGTCGACTTTATCATTGTAAGGTATCATTGTGAAGTTAATAAAAGAATTGTCTTTCCCGTCCCGCCATATGAGATTGTCATTATTGGAATATTGATTGTATGATTGATTAAATCTCTAACCCATTAGTTCATAGATCAAATGCATGTGCAGTTCTTTGTTTGTCTTTAGTGAATGCAGGTCAGCATTGGGAGGAGAGTTGTAGTCAAAGAATGACCAAGCACGAAAAGGGATTGACATCAAACACGAAAAATAAGGTACGTCAACTTAATCTCTTGAGCCTTGTATTTACATATGAGTAATGGGGGTTTAGGCATGGGATGATGGTAAAAAGTTAGAATCTTTAGGTCATTTCTGCATGCATGATAAAACCCTTAGTGCTAGTCCGTAGGAGGGATTTCCCACCCACAATAGAATTGGTGACCATATTGGGGATCTCTAAGGTTTCTGGGAATATTTTTTCTTGGATATTTTTAAAAATTGGTTTCATTCCTTGTTTTTAAAGTTTCTACAAAAGTCTGAGCTAATAGAGATTCTGGTCTTCCATACTAGTTATATCTGTTTCTTTGCTTGAATGCATTTTTTTTACGGGACCCATAGAGGTACATGCGGCCTGTATAAGGTCTACATGTGTGTACCCTCACCCTACCTTCACACAACCCACATGTACAAGCTAGCTGAGGAAGTGTCAGTCATGTGTATGATTTTAGAAAATTTCTTTTAGGGAGGCAGTCATCCTCTCCCCTGTCAGAAGTGATCCTTCTCAGGGGTTTTCTGGAACTTATTCTAGTCTCTGTTTTTTGCATTTTGTAGCTTAGGTTTCACCTCATATTGGTTTTGTTCTATGAAATTTTCTTTGAATTGTTTTCTTTTTCTCTCAAAGTAAGTTTCTGAGTCTTTAAGAGATTCTGGTTCTCAATACCAGTAGTCTCTGCCAGTGCTTGATTGCTTGTATTTTCATTTTTTTTAGGAGTTGCAGAGGTATACGTAGCCTGCATAAGGCCTGCATGTGTGTACACGCGCTTTGACCTTACACAGCGCGCGTGCACACGTTGGTTGGTTGAACTGGCAGCAGTGTGCCTATTGAGAAATTTTTTGTTTAAGGAGAGGCAGTCATCTTCTTCCTTATCAAGAGTTATACCTCTCAGGGATTTCTTTGATTTAATCTTGGTCTTTGTCATAGCAATCGACAACTTAGGTCTGATTAGAGCACATCTTGCTTTTTCATTAAAATATTTCTTCTATTTCTTATCTTTTTTTTAACTTATTTTTAGCTTAAAATTTTAAGAAAAATGAGTTGCATTTTGAAAAAAAATTCCCTCATGGCTGGGGGGGGGCATGAATCGTGCATTCATTAGTTTCTTTTAGAATATTTTGTTATTTCTGTTGTGATTGGAAGAAAATAATAAAAAACTTAGTTTGTTAGATCTTTTTCTTTCCTGCCATTTGCTTTGCATTGTTATTTGAAAAAGAAAAAGAAATTAGCATAGCGTTGTGTTTTCTTCTAATTTTAAAAGAATTTCAAAAAGAAAATAAGAAAGATAATTGTTCTTTGCTAGTGTTATTATCATTTCTTTTTTCTGCAAGAGTCTTAACAACATCAGTTGCACTACTATACCCTTTTTGAGTAAATCAAGCCAATAAAAGGAACGCTAATTAAAATTTACTAGACTTTATGTTTGTAGGGTCCATCAACTAGATTAGGCTAGAGCCTTGATTTAGGTTGGAGAGGAAACTCTTCAAGGCTGCAAAACATACATAAGAGTCTGTGCTAGGAGAGTGTTAAAGTCCAGTATCATGAAAGTTATCTAGGACCCCCCTCTAACACAGGGGCTAAACACGAGGACGTGTGGGGAAAGGTAGCGGAGATAACTCCTCCAAAGCCGGACCAAACGTAGTGGAGAACACATATAGAGGGCTTGTCTTGGGATTTCTTCGATTGCATTTGCCATGGAGATTTGTGGGTATCGAATTCGTTCGAGGTCCTCAGTTGTCTTCTAGACCACTTGCTTTTGATACCCTTGATAGGTTTCGGGCTTGATACCCTGCTCATTGTGGTCTACCCAGCTATCGATTGTACCCGCCTGGTGACTATTCACACATTGGCAACCTAGTTGCTTATCTTTCTAGGGAATTACACAGGTGATCGCGGGGGTATACCATAGTACCTATGGAAGACATCAAGCCATGCTTTGCAGAGTATACTTGGAGGGTGCTTCCGTATTCAATTTTCACTTGCACTGGTAAGTTTCTCTAGTGTTGGTTGCTGTAACTGTTCTTCCAACTAGTTAGTCGTTTGCTTGATTTGCCTTTAGGAAATTTTAGTGTGTGCTTTGTGCTCCCTAGTTTTCCATAGTGATTTAGTCAGTTGTGGATTTGGGTCTCTAACCTAGGGTGGTAGACCACCCACTCCGTCGGTTGAGAGGAATTTTCAGTCTTCCGCTTAGAAACGTGGAGCTGCCTCTTTATAGGTGTTTTTTTTATAACATTGGTTCTTCAGAGTCAATGTGTGAGACTTTTACAGACTTGACTGATCCCACAAAGGGAGAACCTATGCATAGGATTTTCATGGCTAAAGTTCCTGATGATACCAACCAAGGAACTCCTTCGCAAGGGGATTCTTGTGCTTTTCCTTTCTTCGGAAATGTTGGTGTCCCTTTGATGGCCACTTTGTACACTCTTGGGTTGAATGTGGGACTACCGGTTTGATTGGGTACCATTCCAAATGTCCTAAATGCTCTTGACACTTCTCAGTTAAGCACCTTAATTCATGGGAACCCTATTGATGTTTCTTCGTCAGCAAAGTCTTCTCCTCCTCCTTCTCCCGCCTCTGGTGAAAGTACAGTTACTAGTAACCGAAAGTCTAAACAAAGTAGAAAGAGGAAGAATAGGAAGAATAAATCACCAACCTCTATGAGTCATGTTGGAGATAGGTCGACAACCTCTACGAGTCACATTGAAGACCAACACCCAGCCTCTGCAAGTTATGCTGGGGGCACACACCGACCCTCTGCAAGTCGTGCTAGGGGAAAAAGTCTAGTCACTGCTAGTCATACTAGTAATAGGTCTGTAGCCTCTGCAAGTCATGTTATTGACCCATCACTAACCGCTACAAGTCATGTTGGAGATGTGCAACCAACCACTGCTAGTCATGTTGGGGGTATTAATTTTGTTGAGAAACGTAGATGGATAGGATGTAAGCCTAAGTTATCTTGTAATATTTTCAAGGGAGATCACCTTACTCATTTGTGCCTTGCCATTCCATAGGTACAAAGATTGTGGGCCCTATCTGCAAGCTCTTCTGATTCTGAGTCTTTTAAGGTTTCCTCACAGTTTAGTCAGCCATTGGTTGAGAAAGTGGTCACGGTGATGCAGTCATCGGCTGATCCCACTCCTCTTTTGAGGGGTGAGGTGCCTTTAGATCTTGTAGTCTCTCAGCATATTCAACCATTAGTTGAGAAAGTGGTCACACTGATGCAGTCATCGGCTGATCCCACTCCTCTTTTGAGGGGTGAGGTGCCCTTAGACCTTGTAGTCTCTCAGCCTATTCAACCATTGGTTGAGAAAGTGGTCATGCCGATGCAGTCATCGGTTGATCCCACTCCTCTTTTGGGGGGTGAGGTGCCTTTATACCATGTAGTCTCACAACCTATTCAGCCATTGGTTGCAAAAGTGGTCATGTTGATGCAGTCATTGGATGAACCCACTCTTCTTTTGGGGAGTGACGTATCTATCGACTATGTTTTTAGCATTTTTGGTTCAATATTTTTAGAACAAGGTGGCATTCCGCTCGCCCCAAGCACATCCCCTCTAAGCCCTAGGATGGTTTCCTTTGATTGGAATGAACTTGTTGAGCCTTGTCTTCCTTCCTCTGCACCCTTTCAAATAAGGGTTGAAGTTAATTCAACAAACATTTATCGATGTATTGTGGATGAAGGATCCTCTGCAAGTATTTTATCCTCCTCGGTTTGGAAATTCTTGGGATCTCTCGAGCTTGTGTCTTCTTCGCATGAACTGTTGTCTTTTGACAGACGTCCTAGTGAATATTTGGGGGTTCTTCCTCAGTTACCTATCTCGTTAGGTGGGAAGATTGTTCATGTCGATGTTATAGTGGTGCAAGGCCCGTTAGATTTCAATATGCTTCTCGGGCGTGATTATGTATATGCTATGAAAGATGTGTTATCTACGCTCTTTCGGGTGATGCATTTCCCTCACAATGGAAGCATTGTCACTATTGACCAGCTGGCATCTGATAATCACCATCCTAATTCAGTGTTAGTTCAGGATTCCCCTTTATATATTCCTAGTGTTCGTGTAGACTCCACCCTGCCACGGGTTAATTATGTGGCATCTTATCCTTGGTGTTCAATTTCTTCTGAGTAGGAACCTTTGCAATCATGTTTTCCTTCTCGAGACTTGGAATCAACAATTGATCCATTGGTGTATCCAATGGGGGCATGGGAGCCCTTGATTCCCTCTCTTGGTCCAAGTAGGCTTGAGTATCCTTCCAAGTCTGATCTCATTGTTTGTAGATCCTCAAGCCCTCGTTCTCGTGACTCTTCACTGATAGACTCTATCAATCCTGTCCAGAACCTCCATCATCATATGGAGTATGGTCAGTTTACTTCACCCTTTGGGACTGTCGACCCTCGTTTGCGTGATTTCTCAGATTTTGAATTTCCTTCAGATAAGGCTATCCTTGAAGCCATGACTACAGTTTCTATACCGTGGGAGGACTTACACCGTGGTTTGTGTTTTCTTCCCTTTTGGGAGACTTCCCAAGTTGACTATTGAAGAGACTCTTGGTCTGAGCCTAGCAATGGGATCTACCTAAACTAGTTTCATACATGAGTTGTATCCCCCATGTAGTCTTCTTTAAGCCCTTTTCAGACTCCCTAAAGATGAAAATATTGTCGAGTGACCTTGTTTCTTCACACTCGTTAAATTGGTCAAGAAGAACATTCCTTACATTAGTCTTCTTTTAAGCCCTTTTCAGACCCTCTAAACATGAAAATATTGTCGAGCGATATTGTGGCCTTTCACGCTCGTTAAAATAAATTTGAAGTCACGTCTATCCGACAGTAGTTTACCCCTTTTTTGGTTTGGATGGTCAACTATACGAACAAAGGTATAATCTAGAGGCCTCTGATCTCTAGAAGAGTACCCTCAGGTATAATTTTACTCCTTTTCAGGCCCATGGGACTAAATTTACGAAAAAGGAACCCCCACAGAGTCCATAGTTAAGCTCTTTTCAGACTCCCTAAAATTGAAAAGATCATCGAGTGACCTTATTATTTCACACTTGTTAAAATGGTCTAGAAGAACATTCCTAATGGAGTCCATAGTTTAGATTGGTTTAGACTCCTTAAAAATGAAAAAATTGTCGAGTGATCTTGTCTTTATCACACTCGTTAAAATGGTTTTGAATAGACGTCTTTTCAGTGCTAATTTACCCCTTTTTCGAATCAACTAGACTACTTTCGAAAAAGGTACCCCATCAAAGTCTCCTTTTACATTTTTTCATACTCTTTAAATATGAAAAACTGTTGATCTTACCTTCTCTGGGCTCGTTAAACTTACATCGAAGGATGTTACCATTGTGTGTTTTGTTAACCACGTTTTCATACCTGCGTCTTTGGTATAATGTCAACTCCATGTTGCTCTCAACTGAACCATCTGAAGCATGCATTATACGCAAGCCCTGTAGCACTTTGCCTCTTCTTCTTGACACCTTTGGCCCCTGGAGGATTTTTCCCAAGTGTCCTTTTCCTGCATATGTCCCTTTTCCCTGAGCATCCCTGTGTTCCGTGCACTTGGAAATAGTATGTTTGTGACACTCGATCCTCCTTTGTAATGTAGCATTCTTTTATTCTTTTTCAAGCTTTCCAACATTATTAAAAAAGACAAAAAAAATCAAATATACCCCAAAAAGAGGAAGGGAAAAGTATTTTCTTTTTATTGGAATCACAATGAGTCTCCCTTGGACAAATCACATCCTTCCATTTTTCCTTCAAGATCTAGGATTTAATATGACCTTAGGAAGCTATTCTCGCTACATAGAGATGTGTCCTCCTCCATTTGGTTATTATTCCAAACATATGGAGAGTTTGCATCAATGCCATGCTGCCTGAGTCTCATCATTTATCGTGTTATTGTCCAAGGGACGTTTTTACCAGGCCTGAGTCGGTCCCTTTGCAATTTGTCTCTTTCCCTCATGCCCGGCCATCCCGAAAGTCCAATCAAGTCTTTGTTCGAAATCAATGAAGCCTTCAGTCTAATCATCAAGATTCTCTAGTCCATGAATGACGAGTTGTCGAAGACCTCTGGGTAGTGAAGTCGTACACTCATATTACACTCCTACCCAAGTTTTGAAGATTTTGAAGTTGTTGCTCGAGCTTTGAAGAAGTCATCTCCAACCATCAGGCCTTATTGTTGGCAAATATTTAACAGATAGCGAATGGAAAATATTTAACAGACAGTGAATGCTTGTCATTGATGGCAAGTACAACAATGAAGATGGCATGAGTACAGGAATTTTGTAACCGATAGGAAAATAGAAGATAAGTTCAGGAATATCGAATGATCGAAGGCAACGCAACATTGATCGAATGATCGAAGGCCCATAAAGTTTGAGAAGAATTTCTGATCGTTGGATCCCATTCAAAATTCTCGAAAGAATGAGGGTCGTCAGATCTGAATGTAGACAAAAAGAGCATTTCAGTTGCTTGGACAGTTGTCTTTCTTTTTCCTAAGGAAATGAGAAGTGGAACTGTCGTGAATGTGTGTATAAAAGAAGATGAGACAGACTGTGTGTGGTTGGTTGTTCTGTATGAAAAATGAATGAAACTATATGAAAGGGAAAATCATAGAATGTGCAGCGTGAGATTGAGAATATGCACAGTGTGAGATGAAACTCAGAGTAGAGTAACAGATGATGAAGAAAACTTGAATCAGAGTAGAATAGCAGAACAAGTTGAAGCAAAGAAGAATGATAGAACAAGTTGATGCAGAGCAGACCTGCTGAAAAGACAAAGGAAGAGAAGATTTGCAGAACAGTTAGAAGAAGACCAGATTTACAGAACAAAGAAAGATTGGTAAGAATTGATTTATTTACGTAGTTCACTGTTTATTTATTCATTCATATTTTAGGGAGGTTGGGAGGTGCTCGGGAGGATTGTTGTCCTCAGAGGTTCAAGTGAGAGCTTGAACAGAGGAAGTTGTATCTTCCATTTGGTTGCATCCAGAGAAACCAGGGTGGCAGGGTGGTGCAAGGGAGAACAAGTGTTCTCTGTTATACAGGTTGGAGCCTGTGTAACTGGAAGTTGGTGCTTCCATCCAGTTGGTGATGGAACATT
>JZKD02S1915894.1:15983-28778 GCA_000966675.3 Picea glauca
TAGTCGACAGGGGGAGTATGTTTTGCAACAGATCAAGGGAAGAATGTTTCTTCTTTGACATTGATGTCAAAGGGGGAGAAAAGAGCTCGGGATGAGAGTCGAGTCCAAATGCATGTGGGTGCTTGTGTTTCCATCAATGCCAAAGGGGGAGATTGTTGGCAAATATTTAACAGACAGCGAATGGAAAATATTTAACAAACAACGAATGCTTGTCATTGATGGAAAGTATAACAATGAAGATGGCACGAGTACAGGAAGTTTGTAACCAATAGGCAAACAGAAGATAATTTCAGGAAGATCAAATGATCGAAGGCAACACAACATTGATCGAATGATCGAAGGCCCGTAAAGTTTGAGAAGCATTTCTGATTGTTGGATCCCATTCAAAATTCCCGAAAGAACGAGGGTCATCATTTTTTAATGTAGACAAGAAGTACGCTAAAGAGGAGGGCAGATCTCATACGTTAGATCCAAGCGCAGGACTTGACCATCGTTGGATCAAGGAGAACCTGCACACTTTCTAAAGTACAACAAGGAGAAGCGGGCGTACAAATTTCCGAAAGAAGGAGGACCATCCTTTTACGGGTAGGACACGTGGGGATAGATCGTCATTTCGATGACTGGAGAGTCAAAGGAACAGGGTTCCCTAACCTCTTGAAATCGCGATTTAATCTGAGTCTTCAGATCAAGGTTGAATCTGGACCGTTGATTCCATTCCATATCGGAGTTTCACAGATCGAGAGTTGGAGATGTCAAGTAATATCAATCACAAGAATCCTGAAATCGCGATATGTGGAATCGTGACGTAATCTGAGTTGTCAGATCAAGGTTGAATCTAGACCGTTGATTCCATTCCATGTTGGAGTTTCATGGATCGAGAGTTGGAGATGTCAAGTAATATCAATCACAAGAATCCTGAAATCGTGATATGTAGAATCGCGACGTAATCTGAGCCGTCAGATCAAGGTTTGATCTGGACCATTGATCCCAGTCCATTTCAGAGTTTCGCGGATCGAGAGTTGAAGATGTCAAAGAATAATAACCACAGGAATCCTGAAATCGTGATATGCGAAATCGTGACTTAATCGCAGTAGTCATATCAAGATGTGATCTGGATTGTTGATCCGACCCCATTTCGGAGTTTCATGGATCATGACTTTGAAGTGACAAAAACACTGAACATCAAGAATGTTGAATTCGCGATATGCGAAATCGCGATTCAATCGTGGCCATTAAATCAAGATCAGATCTGGACCGCTGATCTAATTCTATATCGGAGTTTCACGAATCGCGACATGGAGAGGCAAAGAAAACAATGCAACAAGACTGTCGGAATCGCGATATGCGAAATCGCGATTCAATCGCAGTAGTTGAATCAAGATCGTATCTTGACCATCGAATCATAGGACATGTGGCAAGTGATTGAAATTTTGTTGACTTAGAGTCAATGAAGCATAGTGTTGAAATTCATGAAATGAGAAATCGAAAAAGCACTTTATGCATAAGCATGTGGTCATAGCCATTGATCACATCGATGGAAGATGGAGGTAGAAGCTAGAGGTGATAAGCTTGGCCACAGAAATTCCAAAATGAATGCAAGATCTCATGAATCCAATCCAACGGTGCAGGTAAATTTGAACAAAGATCGGAGGGTTAATGTTTTCTCACATAGTTAACTCCTCAGTTACGAATCTGTTAGCGAAACAGAATCATGATTGCCAATTAGTTAGCATTTCAGTTGCTTGGACAGTTGTCTTTCTTTTTCCTAAGGAAATGCGAAGTGGAACTGCCATGAATGTGTGTATAAAAGAAGATGAGACAGATTGTGTGTGGTTGGTTGTTCTGTATGAAAAATGAATGAAACTGTAAGAAAGGGAAAATCATAGAATGTGCAGCGTGAGATTGAGAATATGCACAGTGTGAGATGAAACTCAGAGTAGAGTAACAGATGATGAAGAAAACTTGAAGCAGAGAAGAATAACAGAACAAGTTGAAGCAGAGCAGAATGACAGAACAAGTTGATGCAGAGCAGACCTGCTGAATAGACAAAGGAAGAGAAGATTTGCAGAACAGTTAGAAGAAGACCATATTTACAGAACAAAGAAAGATTGGTAAGAATTGATTTATTTGCGTAGTTCACTGTTTATTTATTCATTCATATTTTAGGGAGGTTGGGAGGTGCTCGGGAGGACTGTTGTCCTCAGAGGTTCAAGTGAGAGCTTGAACACAGGAAGTTGTAGCTTCCATCTGGTTNAGTTATATGACATGGATCTATAGTGTATTTGATTGGTAGCCATGATTTTATTTCATCCCGAGCATGTGTATGCCCGCCTTGGTGAGACAATTGTTATTTTGCAGATGGCACCTCCTGAATTCTGGTCCCTGGGCTCACTAGTTTGGTATGTTGATAAATATTGATAATGTATTTCGGCCATTAGATGCTCTTCTAACCTCACACATTAGGGGGCATCTATTATAACCCTAATTTGCACCAAACATGCTTACCTGGCATCAGGCCATCTCATATTCCTTCTTTTCCAAGCCACTACTAAACAACTCTTCTAAAAAAATCCATTTTTAAAGGCCCACACACCCTGCTCCACTACAGCCCACATGTATCTATAGTGTCCACTCTAGCTGACCCATTACAGCCTGCATGGACCTTCAGAAGCAAAAAAAAGGAAATTTGTTGACGGAACACGCAACTTTGGGCAAGTTAACTAAACCTTTCGCCCATGCATGGTCAGTCATTCGACGAAATACCTAGCTCCTTATAACCTATAAAAGAAGGGGTAGGGGTCCCATTTGAAGGGAGGAGAATCATAGTAAAGAAAATATACCCGATTAAGCATTCCCTTTGTCCCAACCTTTATCCATCCTTGTGCAAAGAGAAGTATAGAGAAAAGCAGTTGGAAGACAGTGGAAGAAGAGCCTAGGACCAGGATTAGGGAGTAGTAGCCGACTTTATCATTGTAAGGTATCATTGTGAAGTTAATAAAATAATTTCTTTTCTCATCCCGCCATATGAAATTGTCATTATTGGAATATTGATTGTATGATTGATTAAATCTCTGACCCATTAGTTCATAGATCAAATGCTTGTGGAGTTCTTTATTTGTCTTTAGTGAATGCAGGTCAGCATTGGGAGGTGAGTTGCAGTCAAAGAACGACCAAGCACAAAAAGGGATCGACATCAAACATGAAAAATAAGGTACGCCAGCTTAATCTCTTGAGCCTTGTATTTACATATGAGTAATGGGGGTTTAAGCATGGGATGATGGTAAAAAGTAAGAATCTTTATGTCATTTCTACATGCATGATAAAACCCTTAGTGCTTTTTCGTAGGAGGGATTTTCCACCCACAATAGGATTCCCACCCACAACAATGGACCACCCTACGTCAAGAAAGGGACAATAAAGTACTAGATTTCACCAATATTTTCCATACCCTGGGCACCAAATTGGGTATCAAAGAATCTGAGCGACATCCGGTGCTCATATACCGTGGTTTTTTGCATTGATACATTCAAACAAAAATGTATTTTCTGGACATCTCCTCATTGGGTACGACTTATAGATATGTTGTTAAGATAAAGCAAAAAATAAAGTAGAAGAGGTGAGAGTTTGGATCTACAAATCCCTCACAGCCGAAGCAGGGAAAAGACAGCCCCAACCCACATGACAAGGGATAGAGAAAAGAAGACCACTCTTAGGACAACCAGTCCAAGATGCAACATAAGAAGAGCAACGAAAAGATGAAGAAGGACACAGGAAAATGGTGTGAATACCATAAAATCCCTTGGCACAACACTAAAGAATGTCTCTCCAAGCACTCACTTGTGGTCGAGCTTAAGGTGTCCAAGTCCGAGGCCGATTCTGACTCTGAATCAAATCCATAAGGAGGGAAGAAAATTATCGATGATGAATCCAGTGCCACTTTTTCTACCACCAAAGTCCAACCAAAAGAACTAGAAGAACTAGAGGAAGGGGAACGCCTTTTTCACTCACATATGTGGGTAAAGGGAGATCCACTTCATTTTATTGTCAATAGTGGTAGTAATAAGAACCTGAACTCAATAGAGGTCATCAAGTGATTAGACCTTCCGATGACACTACACCTGCAACCCTACACCATCGGCTGGCTTTGCTAAGGAAGAGATCTCTGTGTCAGCCAACAATGGCATCTTCCCTACGACATCAAGCCTTTCAAAGATGAGGTATTGTGTGATATTTCTCCCTTTGAAGTTTGTGATGTTCTTTTAGGAAAACCATATTTGTGGAAGTGTCATGCTATGTATGATTCTAGAACCTACAGTGTTATTATTAATTTGGGTAGACAATTGTACAGGATACCAGAGGTAGAGTTGCCTACTGCTATTTCTTTAATCTCTGATAAGCAATGCAGTAAGGTTATTTCATTGACCAAGAAGTTCTTCTTCTTTGTGATCCATGTTCACAGTAAGTAGAAGGTATCCACCACATCTGTGGCATCTACACGGAGCCTCTCTTTGTAGCATAAACAAGTGGACGAGATCGTGGAAGAGTACAGAGACATCTTCTCCTCACCCACTGGGGTACTGATGCACGACCAAGTCAAGCATCCAATTGATCTGACCCTCAGTGCACCTCTTCCTAATGGACTAGTCTATCATCGTTCATTGATGGAAAATGACGAAATCAAGTGTCATATCCAAGATTTTCTTCAAAAGGGGAACATCATACCCAACTCCTCCCCTTGTGAAAGCCCAATTGTACTAGTGTAGAAGAAGGACGAGACCTGGATACTCTACATTGATTACAGAGCATGTTGGCACAGGGGCAGACCCAAGGTTCAATGCTTCAACAATGCACCAACAAGACCCTAACTATTGGCCCTTTCGGCAACACCTGCGAAGCAGGTGAAGTCTCACCCAAGGTAGAGGCAGGGGGGGTTACAGGACTCAGGTGTTTGTAACCAAGTTGGGACATAGATCTGTGATTACAATTACTTCACGGAGTACTTAAGAGAAACATGCAATAGTTATCAACTTCATTCACATCGCAGAACAAACCATAAGGCTAAATCAACGCAGTAACAATAACGAAATAAACATCACACTTAGCATCATAAGATGGATCTAGCACATTCAACATAAATAAAGAAATAAGCATTCATAGATCTATCTATCATACATAACAATCAATGCACTAAGCAGATCTATAGCATAAACATCATAACACAAAGAAAACCATCAACACATGATATACCGGTTCACCCCAGTGCGGGGCTACATCCACCAACTTTGTCTTCTTCTTTATTAAGCTTTAATCTCTTACATTCATCTGCTCCTGTGCACTAAGCCACAAATCCAAGCTTCGCACCAGACAAGTGATCTGTGCACTAAGCATCAGATCCACCCTCCCAAAATTAGTCAAGGAACAGAGCCAACTCCTCTACTAAGCACAGATCCTTACATACACAATTTGTTGCACTAAGCAACTCAAAACTACTTGCACTTAGCCTTGCAATCTATCGACCTCTTTACCTGCCTCTTTCTACCTTACAATCTTTACTTATTTATACTTTTACACTTTCTTACAAAAAGGCCTAATCAAGGGTAAACCCATGGGCCAACATCCCATAACCCATTACATAAACCCTAATAACCACATGTTGGGTCCACAAATCCCACAAAACAAGTGAGATCCATGATCCCAGTTACGCCTGGGTGCTCCATCTTTGACCAACTTGTCGAAGTCCAAAAAGTGGTCAAACCTGACCAAGATTTCCTCAAAACTTGGTCGAGGGCCAACAAAGCATTAAACAAAATCACCATTACCCAATTCCTAGGATTGATTACCTTCTTGACCAACTCAAGGGGACTAAGTTCTTCAACAATATTGATCTAAAGTCTAGCTACCACTAGGTTCCCATCGAAACAACTGATGTATGGAAGAAAACTTTCAAATCTAAAGAAGGCCTCTTCGAATGGCTGGTCATGTCCTTTGTCTTAAAAAATGCACCAACCACTTTCATGAGATTGATGGATGATGTATTGAGACCCTTCACCAACTATTTTTTGGTGGTATATTTAGATGACATCCTCATATTCAATAGAACTTGGGAGGAGCACATTCAAAATATTCAACACATGTTGAGCACTCTGCGACAACACAAGATATATGCCAACTTGGAAAAATGTTCCTTTGGCATGAACATGGTCCAATAATTGGGCTACATTGTTGATGAACATGGGGTACATTTTGATCCAGCTAAGATCCAAGTCATCTGTGACTAGCCAGCCCCGACCACACTAACTGAGCTTCAAAGCTTCTTGGGACTAACCAAATTCTACCGACGGTTCATGTTGGGATTCTCCCATATTGCATGGGCCCTCATCCAAGTGACCAAGGGCGGTGTCAGGGAAAATTTCATGTGGGGGAAGGAACAACAATGAGCATTCCATGATTTGAAGCATCGCTTGTGATCAGATCTAGTACTCTCCTTTCCCGATCTGCAACAACCATTCGAGATTGAGACTAATGCATTTGACTATGTTGTCGGTGCATTTCTCACTTAGAATGATCATCCAGTGGCATACCATAGTGAGACAGTCTCAAACACTGTTCGGAAATACCCCACTTATGACAAGGAAATGTATTCCATTGTACAAGCCTGTCGTTAATGGAAACATTACATTCTGGGAAAGGAGACGATCATCCACACTGATCACAAGCCTCTGTAGTTCATACAGACACAGGAGAAATTGCAGAATGACTGCCATCAGAAGTGGTCCACCTACCTGCAACAGTTCCATCTCAACACCAAGTATAAGACAGGGAGCTCAAACCATGTCGTTGACTACCTCAGTCATCCTTTTGTGACTGCACTCATCACTATGCTCCATTCCTGTGGACATGAGGCATCTGAGTGGCCCCAACTTTATCAGCAAGATCTATACTTCACCACCACCTATCAACTCTTGGGTATAGGTGCAACTATCACTGATTTTCACATTCAAGACAGATTGTTATGCCATATGGTCCATCTCTGTGTTCCTTCAAGCAAGCGTGCAAAGATTATTTGGGAAGCCCACTACAGTCAGATGGTAGGACATTTTGGTGTGGAGGAAACTATGGTCGTTCTACATAAACTTTTTTATTGGCCAAAATTTTGACATGATGTCAACAAGTATATCAGATTTTGCACTGCCTGTGTCATTACCAAGACATCCATCAAGAAGCAAGGCTTATACACCCCTCTTCCTACTCCTGCGAAGCCTTAGGAATCCATCTCAATGGATTACATGTCTAGCCTTTTTTCCACCAAGAAAGGAAATGATTATGTATTTATGGTCATTGATTAGTTTTCGAAGATGGCCATCCTCACAGCCTGCAAGAAGAATATCACAATGACATACACTGCCAAGCTCTTCTTCGAACGAGTGTGGGTCCATTTTGGGATACCACAGACCATCATCTTCAACTGGGACATTAGGTTCCTCAACAAATTTTGGTCGAGTCTCTGGTCACTGTTGGACACCAAGCTCACTAAATCCACTGCTTTCAACCCCCAAACAGATGGCTAGACAAAGGTCATCAATCGTATGATTGTGCACATCCTACACATGTACAACTCTAAGCATCCACGTACATGGGATGAGAGCCTCCCCTATGTTCAACATAGTTACAATAGGGCTCTCCATAGCTCCACCGGCCATAGCCCATTTCAGGTGGGACTAGGATTCCAACCCTTGGGTATCATTGATGTTGCACTCCCTCTTGCAACCACACAGACAGACTCTTCCCATGTTCAGTTTGAGACCAAAAAATCCACCAGATTCATTGAGTGGATTCAACACATCCACCAATAGGTCTAAGATATTTTGCATAAATCTAATGTTAAGTACAAATAACCCCATGATCAACATAGGGCACCACACCAGTTTCAGGTTGGAGACAAGGTCTGGTTACACTTGCAGAATGATCGTTTTATAGGGCCCCATCGGAAGATCTACCCACTTCACTATGGGCCTTAAACCATCACCAAGGATGCATGTAACAATGCTTTTGAGATTAACACTCCACCATTCCTTGTCTTGCACCCAGTGTTCAATATGGACCTTCTTTGACCATATTTCCCCCCATTATTGGACACCTAGAGATCGCAGAACAATGAACACCAACAAAGCACAACCCTGACCGCATGGAACATGAATCCATTGATCAGATAGTGGACACACGGGTCAAGGGCACTCACCAAAAAAGGATCTAGCTTTATCAGGTTGTCAAGGTAGGGTCGCTCCTACACCAAGGCAAGTGGCTCACATAGGGCCAAATCCAGCAGAATTTTCCTCACCTGATGGGGGAACTCAACGCAATGGACACAATTTATTTCTAAGGGGGGAAGATTGATCTAGGTGCATATTGGTGGCCACCCACCTATTCCAACTGGCTCCTCTTGTCAATTTTTAGTTCATAACGTTCTTTTGTACTTCTTTGTAATTGTGGGTTTTACACTTCTGTGGTTGTCTGAAGCCCTACACATATTCCAAGTGGATACTCATGGCATCCCATCTAATCCAACTGGCTTATTTTGTATGTTTTCATGTCAACACATCTTGTTGTACTTCCTGGGCCATTTTGGGGCCCTTAGCAGTGTTTTTTTGGCTTGCCACAGTCAAACTGTAGATGGAGTTAGAGTTTGACAATGTAATGTGTATTTATCTAAAATACCTTTCCAACAGTCTATCATGCACCTAAAATGGAGGCCATATGCAAAAGTTACGACCCCAAGAAGTTGAGGTACCAACTTACCCATAGGGGCCCACATAACTTTTGGCATTTCATCTTCTAGGGTTAGGTTTTTGGATGTCTATGGTTTTGGCATTCATGAGTAATATCAAAAAGGCCTCTGGAGCCTCATTGTAATCATTCTACTCAGAGATATGTGCGTAGCAACCACATCTCTTCTCAGAGATATATACCACCATTCGAGCAAGTGTTTCAATTTTGCAATTTTATAGTTTCGACCTATTTCATTTAATCAATAAAAGATATTGTTCACTGGATATCTGTGTTGTTCTTCATATCTCTGTGTTTATTGTATTCAGTCTGTTAATCAGTTTGTTTTGCTCCTAAATCCAGATCTCTAACCATTTTAGTATTTGGAAAAATATTTTCCAGCAAGCTTTTGCAGGTGCACAAGTCAGAAAAATGACTCACATATTTGTTGTACACATACAAATTCAAGAGTTTTCATTAATGATAACAAACATTTATATGGAAAATCCTTATGTTTTATAGGTGTAACATGAAGATAAATAAAAAAGACTACTCAAGAGCATATATTTGATAATCTTATTTGACACACATATAAGGAATACAATATGCAAATAACTTTGCCATTCACATATGCTCCATATTTCTTTATGGATGAAACATCAGGATCAAGGAACTATTTTTAAAGTTCATAGGGAAAAGGAGGAAGAAAATATTGATTTCAGAAAATGACTCCATGCCCAGTGATAGAAGGCACATGTCTACGATTCTTGGTGCCTCACAAGGAGACATCATCCCCTAGTTGGAGCCAGATGTTGTAACTTAAAATTACCTTATCAATTTTTTTTCAATTCCTCACAAAATTTGGCTTACCCATTGAGCTCATTGTTGCTTCAAATCCAATCTTACTCCATAAACTTCTTCTTAATCCATTTGTTCTATCCTTCCCACCAAATATCGAGTCCTTGTTTTATTGATAAAACTTGTACTTATCTAGACCCCAATCAAATTTGTATCCTATGTGTTTCCATGAACGAATTATCGCGGTTATCATAAGCCATGCATTTCGAAGAATGTTGTGTTTTGGTCATCAATCCAAATCCTACAACTCACACCTATAAAATTCTACCTATCTAAAGACCTAGAACCAAGTTAAATTGAAATATTTTAAAAGAGTTTTCTATTCATCATTTTTATTTTATTTTGACTTGAGATTATCCTAAATTATAATTAAAACTTATGTTATTGGTATTTCTAAGAATTTATGACATTTTTTTAACATTGGCATAGGTTATAACTCATTACTACATATGTTATTTATATATACATTATATAAATTGATAATGGTAATATTAATGAATGTGTCGTACTTTCTGTAGGGACAAAGGAGGATTGGACTTTTTAGATGTGGATATTTGACCATTAAATAATATAAATCAGATTCTCTTATTTGGTGAATGTCGGAGAACAACCTAAGAATGAAATGTTGTGGATAGAGAACCCTCACTAGATATGTATACATCATTGCCACTTCCCATATCAACATGTTTCAATCATGGAAATGGGAAATTGATTCAACACGCCGATGAAGAAAGATCTCTTGAAGGAGGAATGTGAGCTAGAGTGTACTCATTCATTTAGGGTTTCCCTCCTCGCCTCTCCGACAAAAGTATAAAAGAGGTGTGTATGAATATTGATTCCAACAAACATGTTTGACAATCTTGGAGCTAAGGTTTTTAGAGATTATTAAGAGGAAAACATGTAGTCTTACTCTCTCGAGCGTATCCAAAGTCGTGGGTTCATCTTGGATTGCAACATGGGTCACATTTCCATAAAATGGGTTTTCATTAGTCATACATGGTCAAAGAATTAAAAATATCAACATAGTGAAAAAATGCATATCAAATTACACCATGTATGATTATCATATCAAAATTCCTCGACCCCTTTGCAACTTATTAATCCTAGATTCATCTTGGATTGCAACATGGGTCATGTAGGTTGTTCCATGTAGATTTATTCTTGCAAATCCCCATGAAAGAAGGGGGATTTCACATCCATATGACGGACCTCCGATTTATGTGAGGAAACAAGGTCTAGAATAAGGCAGATGCAATTCATTTTGGCTATAAGGGTAGAGATTTCATTATAGTCAATGCCTTCAAATTGAGAGAACCCTTTGGGAACTAACTGAGCCTTGTGTCTTTAAACACTTCCATATGATGCATACTTAATTATGTACACCCATTTACATATGACAAGTTTTCTTCCTTTCGAAAAATGAACAAGATCCCAAGTATCATTCGCCATTAAAGAGTGATACTCTTCATCCATTGTTGGTCCCAATCTGGACTACCTAAAGCTTATGCAAATGTGTCTTGGTCATGGGTCTCTGAAAATTGAGCCAAAAGAGAAGAGGCTCGCTAGAACTATGAATGTGTCTAATGTTGATATGAAGGATCACAAACAATATCACCAACTGCTTCTTGAGTTGAATGGAACCATCTAGGAAATAATGGTGTTGGTGTAGGTTCATGTTCAAGGGAATCATCTGGAGGAAGGTGATTATATGGAGGTGGATTTTTATCCTCACTATAATCACGTGAAGAAGAAGAAACCAAAATAGGAACAAAATATGGCCCAAACATCGAAGATGGCTTGTAGTTCGAAGATGTCACAAACATCGAATTAGGCTCATATGCCAAGAGATTTTCATCAAATTTAACATCTCTTCTAATAATAATGTTAGAATATAGAAGATGGTGTGCTCATTTTACCATTGACGATACCCTCGTCACCCAACCACAGGCCGAAGCCTCCCTCCGAGCACCTTAAACTTGACTGAGAATTCCTACGGAAGCAAACCCTAGGCTAGATAGCCAAACAAAGGGTAGCACATCTCTCCCAAAGGATAGCACAACACAAAAAGACTGATCAGATAGTCCCAAACCCTAGCTAAGAGATATCCAAGACAATGCACCACTTTCCAACTCTCCCAAAAACTTGCGCACCAAACTGCTGCTACCTACAACTGCTTGTGCAGATTTAGCTCTCACTGCAACTGCTGAGAGATGACAAATGAGAACTGGCACCCTGTATTTATAGTAATCCTGCTAGTTTTGTTGGGGCTGACTTCTCCTTCTAGGTATGTGTTTGTTCAGTATATTATTATTATTTCTGGACGACTTCTTCTCTTGGAGGCTAATAGCCTAATATAAATTATCTTCTTGAGCCGACAAGGCTTCTAGGGTTATTAGCCAACTCATTAGGGTTTCTCTTGCTTCCTGGAGCCTTCTATTCTTGTCAGGTTCACATGTGGAGGTAAATACTTCCCGCAACTACCATAATATTAACACTCCCTCCTAGCTAGAGAGGTCTTTACAGGTAATGGACTTGAGCAAAAAACATACCATTTACCCGGTAGCATCAATATAGTCATCTAGACTATTCCATGACTAGATCATGAGCATCACCGTCACCATCAGCTGCATCATCTCTCGAAAACATACATCATATGAGTAGTTATATATGATGTTGGATAAGTCACTCTCACCATAGAGTGATACAAGAGGGGTAAAGGCTCTGAACTGTTTTCCGTCTAGAAAATCTCTGTTCATCATTCATCTGAATGATCATTATCTCCAATAATTTGTTGATAGTCTTCAAGGCAATTAGAACAAGAATAGAACACAACTGTGTCTATTCATAGTAGTACACAACTATAATCCAGTGGTTAACTACCACATCAAGTAACATACAAGTACTTGATCAACAACATATAGTTGCGAACAGTGAAACATATTCACCACAGTAGTCCTCATCTGTTGTCATATAGTCTTCATAACAAACATCTGAGAGCATCCTGCATAGAAACAATGTTATGATAGAAACTGTATTATTTGGGCCAATCTTTCACTCATGTCTATGAGATCTGAAAGAATGTCTGCCACCACAGTAGTCTTCATCTACATAGAAACAATGTTATGATAAAAACTGAATCAACTGGGCCAATCTTTCACTCACGTCTGTGAGATC
>JZKD02S1915894.1:28788-40315 GCA_000966675.3 Picea glauca
CTTCTAGAGAGCCTTCTCACATTTATTACATCCAACTACCATAGTGGGCCTTTATTAATATAGTGGACCTAGTCCACCTTACATTCAATGACCACATTCCCATATATTAAATAACTTCCACTAATAACACATAACTACATTCCCATTGGGTACCTCCCTAGGTACCCCATATTACCTCCCTAGGTATACCACAAGAAAACACTTTTTGCTCTATTTCAGAGTTATTGAGATTGCACAAAGTGCATGGCAAAGAGAATACACATACTGTAAATAGTAGCAATCTAGAAATAAAAAATAGAAAACCGAAATATTGTCTCTATAATTTTTTTTAAAAGGGCGTATTCATGTTTTATACCTTCGGATCTGATTGAAATTGTCGTATCTTGGGCAATCAAAAACCTTTTAGAGTGAAATGAAAAAGCATTCCTAATTGACATAAGCAATCCAAACACAATGGAATAGTCATCTTGTCTTGTAAATGTATGAAACTAGAAAAAAAACAAAGATGTGGCAACACAACTTCAAGATCTTGATCTACAACGAAAGTGGGTCTTCAAATGTGCTTTGATACCATGTTTGATAACACATGTTATTCCAACAAGGATGAAAACCTTTAGTAACCACTCACATAAACATATCAAATATCAACACACCGATGTTTTTGTGTGATAAAACCCTTGTGGGAAACATCCACGACCCCAACCAACGTGGCCACTTGAGGCAATTTATTAATGCAAAAGAAAAAATATTACAGAGAGTTTCTCACAATCAATCATTCACCAAATGACCCTCCATGCTCTTTAAATAGATACCATGGACCAATCGGGTGCTAAACCATAGATCAATGTAGTTGTTAAGATCAAGGATAATATGAGTTGCCAAATCACTCTATTTTGGGAACATATCGTGATCGTCAGATTACAAATGCATACTAAAGAAACCCACTAAGAAACACACTTTAACCTAACAACACATTAGACCAAGTTGATCTTAACGAACTCCTAAGTGTCTAAATATCCTAACAATGACAACAATGGTCATATGGTTGTGATGTCCTCTGGCATGAGCTTCACAAAATTTTCTAGGAACAAAACGTTCCTTCTCCTTACACTAGATTCAATGGTAGTGACAATAAAATCATGGGTATGCTAGTACCATTCCAAGGATTGTAGGAGTATATTGCTATGGTGGTAGGTCATGCTTGGGTCTTGAAGAGACATTGCAATATGCTCATTTTTGTAATTGGCTAGTGACTTTCTTGGCTAACTAGGATCCAATTTCTAATTTCTCAATTGCTAGGTAGTATCTTTTAAATGTGTCTATTTGAATGTTAAGTGGATTTCGACATTTATGTTCACAAATGATTGTGGCATGCCAACATCAAATGCAAATGACAATGCGTTTATGATAGAGTGGGGCTGATAGATTGAAGGTGGGTCATCTACATTCATCGATTTTTCCTCGGCCAACCTATGGTCTACTTAGCCTAGGGTGGTAGAGGAAAGCAGTGCAATGACATGGGAGGTGAAGTAGTCTACTTGGGTTGGGTTGGGGACTAGTGGGAAGTTAAGTTCCATTAAGCTAAGATGTTAACCAATGGGGCAATTATGTAGAAAGGAGTATAAAATTGGGATGGCTTGGGAACCATAGGACTCAAGTTAAATAGGTAGTTTGGTATATGACAATGCATACACATTATTATTGTCATTACTAGTACACAATATACACAATCAAAGAAAATTAGTGTTTGTTGAGGATCCAAGGGAGATTAATGTATGAGTCGGTGTATGTGGGACATCTAGTGATCTAGTGTCACTGATACAACCTTTGGAGATCACTTGGTTGATATTATGTCAGGACAATTAATTTGACCCGACAAGCTATGCAATCAAAGATGCTTTTTGGGTCAAATCTTGAGGTAAGAGAAGTGACTGCAACAATGGATTAACAAATTTCCCTGTTTTCTCATTTATTCCAGAAAAGGATTATACTCACAATTGATTAAATGGTAGATCGTGCAATATCCATTTAAGGAACTTGTCATCATAAGGGTATGACCTCCTCAATTTAACATGCTAGTAAGTTCGAAAGGAATGCCCCCCAAATGTTACATTGATAATCAATCTAACTTAAATTAACCAGATTTTGTAGTCAATTCTTTTATAACTTAACCTAACTTATTAGCCAGAACATCTACCATACTTTCTATTTGGATTGAATAAATAACCTATTAATTCATGCATATTGACCATTGGAAGGTTATGTACTAGTTAGATCATCCTAACAAAAAACATGTTAATCTACTCAATCCACTAAATCAAACTAGATATACATGCAATATATACATATTCCTAACATAATACATAGGGACCATGTTGGAAACAACTCACTAATTGGGATGAAAACCCATGACATAATATGTAGAGTACTTATCTCTTATTATTGAAGGAACACTCACATCTATGGTGAGCTTTGATCTAATCTCAACCATGCTTAGACATTCATCGTCGATGTTCCCAATTGATATAATGATAACAACAACTATAACAACTATTAACATTTACAACTACTACATCTTCTCCCTCTTCCTCATTTATAAGCGGAGGTTGGGTTGATTGAGTCGATTTTGATCATTCAGTGAGGGATCGATTGACATAGTCAACCTAGATTCCTTTAAACTATGCTTTATCAAACCAAAATGATTATAATTTACAATAGGGGTATTCTATAATAATAATAATAATAATAATAATAATATATTTTTAAGGTCACGACCTTGCTAGACCCCAAATTGATATATGAAATCCCCTTGTTTGTGGGACAAGGGGGCCCCCCTCCATGAAAAATATGACGACTTAGTCCATGCCCAAGACGCTCACACTTAACCCACACACCGATGCATAAGTGACACATTCATACATAAGCAACATGCTCACACACATAAACGATGCCCACACATATAAGCGACAGACTTGCATACCTAACCCGTGCACTTGCACCTAACCCACACACCCACATAAGAGAGGCATTAATGGACATAAACGACACAATGTTTGAGAAGAGATGTATGATGTTATTGTGATTTATTCATCAAGCACTTGATAAGAGGTTGATGCCTCCATCTAATACAAAATGTTGCAAAAATGAAAAGACTAAAAGGTGAAGAGACTAAAAGCTATATTGCCAAAGAGTTAGGTATGTTGAGTTGTAAGACATTAATTTTTTAGAATCTTTAGTCTTGCATACAAAATTGGATTTATGCATACGATAACTTATTGAAAAGCTTGCAATGAGGAAAACAACATGAAAATAAACATGATGCCAAAAAACACAAATGGGCACAAACAAGATGCAAAAGTGGATAGAAAGAGATGTTGAAGTGGAGACAAAAGTAGATACAAATGTGGCCAAACATTGAAAGCAAAATACATACAAATAAGACATAAAAATGATACAAAGACAAAAAATAATAAAATGCTAGAAGACTACTCGGGCACAAATGAGGACGCTAGAATGTTGTAATATTGTAAGGTGTTATATTGTTAGTCATAACTCTTTCGGACACTATTTTGGAGGGGAGAGAGTTGTGTTTGGAAGTTTCTTCTCCCATGTTCACCATCCTTTAGGTAAACTCATGTAGGCCATAAGAACAAAATTCACCATTATCCCGGATGCCCCATGGCTAGCTTAGGATACTAAATGAAGCCCTCACCAAGGAAAAACTCCCATTGGACCATAGTTAGGTTAAAAAAAAGGAAAAGCTCTCATTGAACCATGGTTAGGTTATAAAAAGTTAACACTCCCATTGGACCAGGGTTAGGTTAAAAAAGGTATTTTATTTTATTTTAGTTGCGACGTCGTTGTAGAACGACGATTCGACCTTTTCCTAGGGTGCCCTCGGGCCTCGACAAAGATAACGATTATAAATATATAGAAAGAATCAACATGAACTAATGTTACATTAATTAGTGGTCACATGTGGATGAGAAGGGTGTACGAAAACTGTGCATTTGCCGTGCTGGTTACTACATGTGAGAACGAAGGTGAAATTTGAACGAAAAGTATATAAGCTTTGGGAGTTGGAATATCCGAATTATTGCTAAACAGCAAATCACACAGCATAATATATAAACGAATTTTCGGTCGCTAAAAGACTGGGCAATTCGTTAAACAGCCATTATTGTACTTCAAATGTCAAACAGGTCAAGGGTTCGAATCTCGCGACGACGACCGTAGTCCACTCCGCAACGGCAAACGAAATAAATTAAAATAAAACGAAACAGAAATCGATCTTAATCATTTCCAACTAAGTAGTTTTACATTTAATGATGATCTAACCGTTGGGGACTTTCAATTTAAATATTATAAGGCGTTGAAAAATGAATTTACGACTAAAGGGACCTGTAACTCATATATTTTCACGGTCAAAGTTTCCGCATTTAAAATATTTTCAGCTTTGTAAACCTCGAAAACTTAACTTCCAACGGCTATACTGTTATAGGTTTTAATAATTCAAACCTTCTTCTACCGACAATCCCGAAACTCGCCTTGAAACTGTATACGAGAGTGGGCCTAGTGGAAAATCACGGTAAAATGGTACAGAGAAATGGTCTCGAGTGCAAATTCATGGATTTGACGGTGCTTTGAGGTAAATATTTGATTTTCTTGCTGCCTATGCTAGATCTTAAGCAAATTTTCATGTATATTTACTAGGCTTTGGCAAGAGCTGGTAAAATCCGTGCGTGTGCATCTTTCATCATGAAGAAATTCGTGTACGGCAAGTTGTATTTACTGATTATCGGAAGAGCTGCTGAATTTCCTTTAAATATTTCGATTTTGTTGACAGAGCAGCAGTTCAAGGAGCAGGATTTGCTCTTTCGGAGAGCCGGCATTGATTTTCAGAGATCAACCGGTATGTTCTCTCTTAGTTGTAGCTATTCATTGCACGAATTTTCGGGAAAGGTTTTCTTGATGATTTTTTGAAAAACGTGAGCTTCAGCGTGCTCTCCATTGTTATTGTGTTAAAGTTTCAAGATTGCCAGCTTCTTTAAATCTGCTGAGCTTTCTGACTTTTTCTTTCTCCTGTTCGAGTTGAAATTTCTTTTTCGAGGCTTATGAATTCAAGAAACTTTTTTTTATAAAGACCTCTCTGTTCTGTCATGGATGTTTTAGAAGAAGCGGCGTTGTAACATTTCAGTTTTAGAAATACTTGATGCCAAGGTTATGCTAATCTTTTTTTGTTTGCAAAATCATGAATAGACTGCATCTCACAATGGTTGCTGGGAAACCAAGGACTCCAGTGAAAGTTCAGAACGATTCTCCGCTCCCTTTAATGGAGGTTCCAAAGAATGTGCCTTTATCAAATAAAAACCAATCATCTGTGAATAAATCTCTGCAGAAGTCCAAAATGCGAGCCAGCGAGTACTCTTCTCGTGTTAAGCGGTCTCTGATTGGATACTTTCCAAGGGCTAACCAGGTACAGCCTCAAGGGGCATCTGATTGTAATTCTACTAAGTACGATTCGAATGATTTAGAGCAGCTTCTGAATGAGTTGCAGGCGAGAGAGGCAGAGCTACAGAGAGAGCTCGTTGATTATAAAATGCTGAAGGAACGGGCGAGCAGAGTTTCCGAGCTTGAGAAAGAGCTTGAGATGAAGAATGTTCAAGCTGAGGGTTTCATCAAAAGAATTAACCTGTTGGAATCAGAGAAAAATCAAATGTATGAAGAAACTGCGAGAGTTTCAATCTTAAAGAGAGAACTTGAGGCTGCAAATGCGCAGATCGAAGACCTTAAGCGAAAGGAACATTATTCAAGGACCGAAAATGAAATCCAAGAGTTGGAAACAGAATTAATGGTATTGCGTCAAAGGAACGCAGAACTTCAACAACAGAAGAGCGAAATGTCAAGAAAGCTTGCGACAGCCGAATCACAAGTTGTTGCTCTAAGCAGCATCGCTGAGGTGAGTCATAACAACATTTTACACAGATCTCTTCGAGTAGGGGCCTCTGTAAATTCTCAGCTTTTCACAATGGGACATTCTTTTCAAATATTCAAGTAGGAGCCTCTGTAAATTCTCTGCTTTTCATACTGGGGCATTCTTTTCCCATCTTCTTGTAGGATTGCTTCTAAATTTTCTTCTCTTGTTCACAAAATAAATTTTACTATCATCAAGATTTCTATAGAGTTATAGAGTTCTATAGTGTTATAGAGAAATGAGTGGCCCATGCATTCATTCTAGGAGGTTACAGATACAAATCTGGAAAAGTAGAATATGTACTTCCATAAACTTAAGTAGTTAAATCCCTCCCTATACTGAGGATTCCCTTGTCTCACCAACAAAGATCTCATACAATTGTATGTCTAGCTAAACCGTAATCTTAAAGTTAAATTGTTAAATTATTATTATTAAGAAAGACCACCCACCAATATGCAAGCGATAGTGAGGGCAAGACCGAATTTTTTTCTTCTAACTGATGGTGTATGAGATTTGGTGGTTATTAATTCAAACCATTTGTTAGAATTGACTTGGGTGAGCTATAATGCTCTGCAACAAAAAAATTGTCGTTTGTGGATGGCCTTCTCTAAAGTCTATGTAGATATAAATCTAAAATCTGTACAAAATTCTGTGCGAGACTTGTGCAGAATGATCTGGTTTCAGAGGCTGGCTCAGCGGTATCTATGTTAAGACATGCAAATGAAGATCTTCGCAATCAAGTTGAAGCCTTGCAGATAAACCGATTTAGCGACATTGAAGAACTTGCTAACTTGCGTTGGGTTAATGCAAGTTTGCGCCAGAAGCTTAATACTTCCAAAGTGCCATCTGGAAAAAGATCGGCAGAAGATTTGAACGCGAGTTTGAGTCCAAAATCACAGCATATTGCAAAACAGCCTATACTGGAATATGCTATGCCAATACAGGGAAGGAGGTGGGAAGATTATGACACTGAGGGTATATCTTCTCATTCATCTAGTGGATCTGAGGCTGGGGAGCCTGATAATTCATTCTTTGAAAATTTTCCAGGCTTGCTTGGTTTCTCAAAAAGGTCAATACTGACTGGCAAGTCAAGAAAGTCGAAGAAACATAGAGAAGAGTGGTCCTTTTCACAAAACGAGAATCTTTTAGATATGGGCACTGAGAACAGTCATTCTGGCAATTGCAGTCCAAGGCATAGCCATTATTGCAGTGACTCAGAGGAGTCTTTGCAAAATGTGAAGCGGCAGAGCAGAAAAGATGCTGTTGAAATGGCGGCATCTAAACTAAAACACTTGGAAAATGGAAACACGGCTAAAGTTTCTGTTTTTTATAGTAAAGATCCCTGGCCTAAAAAGTCTCATAAGCTTGAAGAGTCAAATAAGTCTCTTTGCCAGAAGGTTAACAGTACACTAGATCTGTCAAATGATATACAATTTCCTTTTGTACCTGTGTCGAAGACAACGCCCGTAGAACTAGATGGCAAGTGCCCTTCATTCAAGGACAGGCAAAATATATTTCTTCAGAAGGAAGAGCAAACTAAGGCGGAAAGGCAAATAACAGTCACCAAGAGCTCTGAGGTGGCTAAACTGACACCTGCAGAAGTTGGAAAAAGGGCATCAAGAATACCAAAGCCCCCTCCCAAACCTTCATCAGGTTCTGCTGCAACCAATGGCCCAGCAAATGGTCCAAGGAGCATGCCACCACTACCCCCTCCACCCCCACCCCCACCACCCCCAAATGCAGGGATCAAAGGTGCACCGCCAGCTCCCCCAGTTCCTCCTCCAAAGCTATTAATGGCTGGGACAAGAGTAATGCAGAGAGCTCCTGAAGTAGCTGAGCTTTACCACACACTCATGAAACGACAGGGGAAAAAAGATTCTTCTGGAGGCGGACCTGTTGATACTCCAGATGCGGCAAATGTCCGAAGTAACATGATTGGAGAAATTGAAAACCGCTCATCCCATTTATTGGCTGTACGTATTTTTATGTTTGGTATCTACTTCATTGTGTTGATTATGAAAAACAGACACTGTAACCTATTTTTTCTTAACACTGATGGTTATTTTTTTCTTTGGTGTAAAATGGGGCTTTGTAGATCAAGACAGATGTGGAAACGCAAGGCGATTTTGTTCGGTTCTTGATAAAGGAAGTTCGGTCTGCGGTATATCTCAACATTGAGGATGTCGTAGCATTTGTTAAGTGGCTTGATGACGAGTTATCTTTCCTGGTCAGATATCCATCAACTTTGACAAGTTTACTTCAAATTTGAACCTTGTTATTTCTAGTACGAAACATTGGCAGTGGCTACAATATGTGCATTTCTGTAAATATAATTTTCGTGTGTCCTATAGCCGGAGTTATGTAAAATTCGAACTATTTTATTGGTTGATAAATTAGAATCCGGGTCATTTCAGTGGCCACAAACACATACTACCTTCACTATCTCAAACCGGTAACTATAAGCAGCACCAATCTAAAAAAGTAGTATTCTATTTTTTCTGTTTTTACTGCACTGGTTGAAGAAACATTTATGAGACAATACTAGCATAAACCCATGTTAACCCAGATCTATTAAGTGCCGAGAGGGTTCTTAGACATACAAATGTAATTCAAGAATTTTGTATTCCTCTCAGCTCTTAAAATCGTGGTTCATATGAACCAATGACATAATTATTGTTTATATGCTAAGACTTATTATTATTATTATTATTTATCATTACACACAAAGGCACGTCTCCCCACACCCTGGCTGTAGAGCTCCTCACTTCTATGGGAACAATTAGTTTACTCTCTTGTCCTAAGCCTTGCTCATATATTTTACTTTACTTGGTATCCCTTCCAAAATTTTGTGCACACATATGGTAGCTGAGTGGATATTTCTACGCTTCTCACACTATATCATTTGGCCTGCACAGCTTTAAATGAGGAACTTTCAGTGTCAAGAATGCAGGAAGGATCAGTGTATTTTGCTTGTTTTCTGTTACTGTTGAACAAGAATTACCCACATTTGTATTTGCAGGTTGATGAAAGAGCAGTATTGAAGCATTTTGACTGGCCAGAGAGAAAAGCTGATGCTTTAAGAGAAGCTGCCTGTGGATACCGTGATTTGAAGAAGTTGGAAACTGAAGTTTCATCCTATGAAGCTGATCCTCATCAGACATGTGATGCTGCTTTTAAAAGGATGCTATCTTTACTGGAGAAGTAAGAATGAAAGACCTTATGATTCCATATTCCTTATTATGTTAGAGTGGAACTGAAAAAATGACATGCATAATATATAACTTGGCCGCAAGCCTCATAACTCACTAATTGTCCGACGCATTTTTCGTCTTTACCAACCTGTCAATTTTGGTCCAACTGACCATATCTATCAATCAATGTTTCCTTCATTTTAAAATTTATGCTTCCCCTGTTTAAGTTCATTGAGCCACTAGTACTTTTTCTAGTCAAAAAAAGCTTGACAGAGCATTTCTTTTTTAGGATAAAACCGGTTAATATCTGCTTTCTTGTTCTGGCAGATTGGAGCGTAGAGTCGAGAACTTTGTGCAAATGAGAGACATGGCAATGGCACGCTACAAAGAATTTCAGATACCCTGCGACTGGATGCTTGACACTGGAATTATTGGCAAGGTACTAACTAAAAGTGTGTAATGAAACTTGTAAATGTTTGCCTGCCCACTGCTCCATGTAAAAGCTTTATGTTTCAACATATCAACTTTGTTTTGCAATTTATAAAAGTTTTCATAAGACTCTGCTTGCTTAGTCAATCCAAAGGGGACACTTGTGATTCAATTGTGGTGTCAAGGGTTTTAGCTTCTTGAGATTGTGTCTTGAAAGGTTATTCCTCTAGTGTCAACAGTCCTTTTGCAACTCTTCTCTGCCTCAGGAAACGATTATAGTGGGGGGATTTCAGTTGAAGTCCCAAATTAAAGCAAAAATGGTTGCATTTTCTGTTTACTTGCATAATTTTTATTTGAAATGGCACTGGTACACACATTTGAAGCAACAGTTTGTAAGAGTGACAGGTTATTGCAACTTCAGGCAGGCTAAAATGGTGCTTATTGCATCTTGGTTTTGCTAACACATGTATTTTAAGCAGATAAAATTTGCTTCGGTTAAGCTGGCAAGAATGTACATGAAAAGAGTAGCTGTGGAAGTTGAGTCGATGGGAGACTTTGAGAAAGAGGTTACACGGGAATTCCTAATGTTCCAGGGGGTCCGTTTCGCCTTCCGAGTTCACCAGGTTAGACTCCATTCACTAATGATTTGTTACGTGAGCACTAGCACATTTATTGCTAATTTTTTTTAAATGGTTCCGTGCTCGCAGTTCGCAGGAGGCTTCGACTCAGAAAGCATGTCTGTATTTAAGCATTTCAGGAACCTTGCCGAGATGTGCTACAAGAAATCCGAAGAACGATGATTGTGGATGCAGGTTTACCAGCTTGTTAGACTTGCGATGTACTGTTGGGCTGGATTCTTTCTCATAACGCCCTTGTGGAATTTGGTAAAATGTTTATTATTAACGCCACTTCTACACCTTTAGAGGAAGTACATCATGTGCCAATTAGTGGATACAATATTTTCCATTTCCTTCTTCAGAAGCTGGTTAGACATGCAATGTTTATTGGCCTGCTGCGTTCTCACAATATGATAATGTCCTTGTACAATTCGGTATTTATTTAAAAAGCCAGTGGTAAAAATACCACTTCTGCACTTTCAAGTCCCCGTGTCCATCATTCTTTGTCATGTTTTCCATCTTCATGAAAGAAATGTGAAATAATTTTTATCAACCTTTGTGTTACAAACAGTTTAACCAAATCTTTTGAAACAAAACGAATATTATTAAATATAGTAACAATTGCTCCATTTACTAACAAAATAAAGGGCAAGCTCTACTGGTAGCCAATATGATTGCTGTAAACAGTTTAACCAAATCTTAAACAGTTATTCCAAATCTTTGAAACAAAATGAATATTACTAACTCTAGTATGATTGTAAGAATGGTGAACGTTTTAGCTGAAGAATTGCTCCATTTATTTACTAACAACAAAATTAGAAGGCAAGCTTCTACCGCTTGGCAATATGATTGTTGTAAATAATGTAGTATAAAAATTTAAAATGTTGCAAGGGCTTGATAATATACAAGGTCATATCTTACTTGAATGAAGAGTAGTTTATTTGTCTCTTCAAATTCCCATGTATATACATATACTTGTACTTCTCATAAAACTAGTTAAAGGTCTTCACCACAAAGCTGGCTAAAGGTCAATGAAGAGTAGTTAATTTGTCTATTCAAATTTTCATTTACATGCATATAAATAAATGTGTTATTCACATAATGTATATGTGAGTGAGGGTTTTTGAAAGTTGGTTTCTTGATAATAATGAAAAAAAGAACCATCTTTCCCAAAAAGATACTCTTTGTAGGTATAAGGGGGCTAACTTGCTCATCTAAGAAAAAAGTTACTTTGTTTCCCAAATAATTTAGAAAAAAACGCTACTCTATTCCCCAAATAATTTAGATTATTCTAACAACTTAGAGGCTTTGACCTA
>JZKD02S1915894.1:49104-66798 GCA_000966675.3 Picea glauca
GGTTCTATGGGAATAAAGGTGCGCATAGTTAGCACATTGCATGGAATTGCTTCTAGGAAATGCATGTTTGCATGAAGGGAAGACGATGGACCTTCCATTGAGGAAGGAGGACCTTCCGAAAATTTTACTTACATTGTATGGATGTCAAAGGAAAGCAAATTTGGGTGGCCATGAGTGTGGGCACCTTGGTTACTAACAAGGAAAGACTGCTTGGTTGCATTCAAGAGAAGCTTATAGTTTCATATGTGCCGACATGGGATCATGACCAACCTGTAGCAGGAAGCACAATCCGATTGCAATAATGAACAAGAATGAATAAGCGATGTGGTGAAGAGCTTGGCTAAGCTCCAACACACCATGGAAGAGTGCTTGTCATAAAGTGTGGCAAACTTGAAATCAATGCAAGGGTGCATTGGGTATGAATGTGGCCACGAATGATAGCACATTCATTAAAGTCAATTGAAACCTGAATTACATTTTGAAAGGTTTGGTAGTATGAAATGATGCATAGGTAAGGGATTCTTTTTTTAAAATGAAGAAATTAGAAAATCTGTGGGTGATATATTTGCAATAAAATTCTGAAATTTAGAATTGTGATGATGTCTCATGAATTCCGTATACCTGTGATACAGGTGAGAAGAAAAGATCTGTCCAGAAAGGATGGATGATGGCTATCCATCTGAAAAGCATGAAGGAGGCCACTGCTGAGCCATGAGAACCCCGTGGTAAGCCATTATCGCCTGGAATATGTTGTGTTGAGATAACACAAGCCATAGGGATGCCTCAACAGAAAAAGTCTGAGGGACACCTCGACTGTAATGCTCGATAAAGTCTCTGGGATTCTTCCTGTGCAAGAAAACCTTGGCAAGGCAAGATGGATCCCCCGAGGAACTATATAATAGAGAAGGGGATGCCTGAGCCTAGGCCTGGAGGGTGAGTGACCACAAGGAAGAGGAGACTCTGATAGTTCTTATAAACTATTGATTTGGATCATGCACACAATGGGTATGTTAACGAAACAGTGAGCCTGGATAACAAGACGACCATGTGGATACAAATCCACAAACTGCACAGATAAATATTGTGCTAGATTATGAAATTTTCCTAGAAATTTTATGCAACAGTAAAATGTTTTCACATGAGACTATGATTAATATTCTTGTTGTCCAAGAATTATTGAAGGCAGGTGATGAAGATTAAGAGCCTGAAAAATGACCTGGCCGAGAAAGAAGGTCAAGACTTCTGAAGTGGATGAATGAGAAAGGAATGACAGGTTTTACTGAGAAAGAACACCAAGGATGATGTTCCTTATAAGGGGGAGGGGATTGTAACACCCCTATTTCCCCCAAATTGTAATTAATCATTAATTAGGATTACCTTAATGTGGCATGGGAACAATGTAAATGTATTATTGTTTGAATTGCCAATAATTAACTGTGGGGTTGAAGCCTTGAAAGTACTACCCATGATATCACTAGAGGAAAGAATGTAAAAACAATAAGAGATCAATTAATAAGAAAAGGACTAGTGGTTGAACCATCAACTACCCCATGAATGGAAGCATGGTCTAGCTACAGAAGGTCAGTTCGAAGTACCATACTATTCTATAGACCCAAACTGACATGGGATTCCTTCTTACAGAAGGAACAATATAGGAGGGATGTGTGTGCAAGGCACGCCAAAGAATAAAAAGAAGAATGGAGAATGCGAGGAACTCGCCAGCAGAGAACAAGCCGAAGGCCACAAGCTTGATGTTGAGGAAGCATCTGATAAACCTCGTCAAGGTCGTGACAGAGAGAGAAATATTTGAGAGTATGCAGGGAATGGGGCTTGACCAGAAGTCCGCGAGCTTGATGTTGAGGAAGCACTTGATAAACCTCGCGGAAGATGCGAAAGAGAAAGGATCGTTGAGAATTTTCATAAATTCCCTGGTGATATCATGGCTTGGTACAGGGATGGATAGAGCACTAAGAATGAATTCCTCTGAGCCTATGGTTGGTTGGAAAGGTAAACACCCACAGTCAATTATTTGGATACAACCTATAATAGATAAGTATTCTCATATCCTTTGTATTTAAGCGATAACTATGAATTAAAGTTGGATATCCTATGAATGTTGCATGGATGTGCATGTTTTCTCAATGGTTATACTATATCCCTTTAATTCCGCCTAATTGTGTATTTAATAAAATAAGGAATTCCCTGGCTTGTACATGTAAATGCCTGAGCTTTGTGGCGGCTCAAGTTAAAATAAATGAACTGTGAATTTGTTGACCTTGGGCATAGCCTCACATGTGCATGCTGACACTACCAGTCGTTCAGAAGGAAGGAGTCTATTAAGATCAGAAGAGGTAGTGCATGTATGCATAGAGTCTCTGTGAGGCGGGAAAAGATTGAGAACCCCCTTAAGTTCTAGAGTTGATAAATGAGCGCAAGGGGCACACGAAAGATTTCTCTAAGTGTTAAGTTTAGGAGAAATAGGGAAAAATACCTTAGTATTTAAGGAGCTGACAAATCTCAGAAAGGATAGCGAGATTCAAGCCCCAAAAGGAGAGATCCTTTCGTTTGGAAGAAAAATGGATGAGATTAGTTTAGGAGGAGCTGAAGTTCTTCACGATCATCGGATTTGGAGAAGGAATGAGGGCGTTAATCCTTAGAGCCCTTCAGACTTCGCAGGTCCAACGAATTGAGCATATTTGCTTCACAGGAGGTGAATTCCCCAAAGTCCCAAAGTCCCGAACTTAATATGGGTCGTAGATCTGAGGATGCTTGGGAACTATCCTGACCATTGGATCTACGATATAGTTAGCCCGACGTTGACCACTTCAAGAGGACAGGGGTTTGGTAACACCAAAACCCCCGAAGTCATTACAACGAGATCATGTGGGGGCCTATGTGTCAAGTGACGACGTTGCTAGGTGTCCCTCTCAGAGTGGCACACACTGGGACCCAAGGGACCCTTGAATGGAAGTTATGAGCTGTAGATCTCTGGGGTCACATAGATACGCTCAAACCATCATATTGAGGATGTGTTCAGCCCAATGCTGACCGAATTTGAGAGAAAAGAGGAGTTTGCATCGCAAAACACTTGAAGATTCGAGAGCCGAAGTAGATTTGAGCCGTCCAAGTGAAAGGGACAAGTGTCGTTAGATCCTGCACTTTGGAGAGAAGTCACTTTGGGAGAATCGAAGTGTGAAGGCAGGAGGATTTTTGAAGGCTAGAGTCATCCCAGCCGTCCGTTGGAAAGAGATGCATGGAAAAAGATCTGCCATTTCAGAGAAAAGTCACTCCGCGAGAAAAGGGAGTGTGTTGAACAAGAACTCTAGAAGGTCGGAGAGCCGTAGTTCATCTGAGCCATTTGTCAGCTGAGGACAGGTGTCAACAAATCTTCCATTTCGAAAGATAGCCACTTCAAAGGAAAGTGGGGTTGCGCGAGTTGAGAACTCCCAAAGCCCGAACTACCGAAGTAAATCTTGACTGTCGATCTGAGAGGGACACGTGTTAGCAGATCGTGGAGTCCAGATGTGCGAACTCCGGAGGAAAGGAAGTGAAGCATTGGAAATAAGTCTTCCGAAGCTCCAAAGGTAAGGAATCATTCTAGTTGTCCATTGTTGGAAAACGTGGAGACTGGAGATTTACTCTTGGGGAAAGTCACTACGAAGGAACTGAACAGTAAAAGTAGGAGAAATCCCAAAGGCCGGAGCGTCAGAGTTCATTAGAACCATCCATTAGAATAGGACGCATGGCTTGAGATTTGTTACTTTGAAGGATTGGTACTCTGGAAGAAAGAATGCGGAGGAACATTGAGTGCAAGTCGCTTGAAGCGAGGCAAAGGATGGATATTGACTGTTGATCGAGGAAAACATGGGGCACTCGATTTGTAACTCTGGGTATGGAGCACTTCAGAGGAAAGAGGTGTTTGGAGCATTCGAAACTCCCGAATGTCGAAGTCCTAAAGTAAATCTCAGTCATTGGTTGTGAAAGAAGTGTGGACCGTAGATATGGTTCTTGTGTGTTCGCGAGCTCAGAGTTCGGCGGATTCAGAGTCAGGTGTTTTGAGAACACCCGGAGCCTGAAGCTCAGAAGAACCCTTTGAGTTTTTGCCTGGGTACAGCCCGAGGTCATATGAAGGAAGGGGCCTAACATGGAAAGCTAGCGCTTGTTGTTCAAATCCTTCAAAAGGGCCAAGAAAGAGCCTGGGAGTTTGGTAGAACCTACAGTTTGGTGAGAGGGGAACCTAGAGAGAGTTAAGGGAAATGAAATTTTGATACCCCACCCCTTAAAAGAGCACCTAGGGGCCGGGTGTGTTACATTTATCCTATCAAACTAAGCAATTAAGTGAAAGAACAACACACAATATTGTTTTTTATTTTATTTTTCCATTCTCATAAGAGCAAATAAAGATGACATAAACATGAAGGTAAACACATTCATTTCTTTTAGTGAGATCACTTGTAGGAAAATAAAATACTACTTATTCTTCCTAATTATTTATTTATCCTCCACTTAAGGAGGATGTTAATGTCTAGCTTAATCAATATTGAAGAAAAATGAGAATGCAAAATAATTGCATGGAAACAATAAACGAGAGGGTCTCTAGTCTGCACCCTATTATTCTTATATTGTCTAGCAAAGTTTTCTTTCTCTAGAAGATAAAATATGCAATATTCATGTCTTGCAAGGGGTTACACTTTCTGTAAATAAATAAGTAAACAAGAAAATGAAAGTGATTCATGGACCCTTAGTGAGGAGGTTTGAACCACTAACCTCTACAAGTACTTTTTTTTTCTTTCACAAGTGGGTTGAGCTTGCTCTCTTGTGGGCCTTTTACTCCAAAGTGAAGTGGAGTATTTTGGAAGGTCAAAGGGGAAGAAAACAAATGGTATGTGAAGGAGAGACACTAGAAGGAATGGAGAGTGGAAGAATGTGGATTCGTGACCCAAAGCAAGAGCACAACAAAGGGGTCAAAACTTGATTAGGTGTGGGTGAAGATACCTTTTCTAAACATAAGATTGAGTTGCCACCTATGAAAACTTGCAATCTGATGGACAATAAGTTTGGAACTTTAAGCCACAAAGTCCACAACGTCACCTAAACTTGAGGAGTGAGAACAATTGGGAGGGAGAGAAAGGTGGGGAAATATATCAAAAGGAGAGCATGACCTTTAAAATGAATATTAATGGAGATAAGGGTTGTCCTTTGATTTAGTAAACAAATTAGGGGGAGAAAAGATCGAGTGTGGTCACTTGGTAATGGTCATACCACAAGTTTTAGAATAGAATTGATCTTTTTTTTGCAGTCTTACGTGTTTAAGGGCCATCCTCAACCTTAGTGGATTAGTCAGGGGAAAAAAGGTCGAGGGTGACCCTTTTAGTGACAAAGGTTAGTGACCGCTTGCTAATGGTCATACCACAAGTTTTAGAATAAAATTGATCTTTGTTTTGCACGTTCATTGATATTCTTGTTTTTTATGATCATATTGCAAGGGATATGGTCAATGACTTTGGTGGTACACACAAGATGAAATGAATCTATGATGTGCAAGAAGTTCGTGCAAAAACATCAATGAAGGAACATTAGCTAGAAAATAGGTTAAATAATAAATAACGTGGTTGACGCACAAAATTTGACTAAATCATATGCCCAAATATTTTCTCCATCAACAATGAAAGGCATTTAAGCTTGATTTGAGGAAGATAGTGGCTAAAGGAAAATCTAAGGAGATTTGGGGTTTTGAGAGGGGTGCACATGGTCCAAAAATGTAATTAAGGAATAAGTGAGGATGAGTTATGTTCAAGAAAATATTATTAAGGGTCATTGTGAATCCAATATTCACTTGAAAGAATCCCCTAGGACCTTAGGTAGTTCAATCAACAAAAATATAGATTAAGAATGGGAGATGAGGAAGAATTATACACCAAATCAATAATCACGGTCCCTTCACATATCTTATGGCATATGCACACAATATGAAAATTATATGTTCTACAATTTATTCCCATTGCAAAAGAAATGTGCCATGAAAGATGAGGACAAAGTAGTGAATTGCTAGGTGGTATAAGATGAGCATCATAGTCAAGTAAGGTAAGCAATATATCTTGAGAAAACAAAATGAAATAAGAAACAATTGCAAGTGAAAAATTGAATCCAATCTATTGTGTACTTAACCATTACATCTTATGTAATTAGTTTTATAAATTTTATCAAAATTTCTAGTCTCCAAGAAACCAAAAATCTTCACACAAACCTCTTCAGAAGAAGTGAAGTAAACAAAGGTTTCCATAATTGAGCATAGGCACAAATGCTAAAAATTTGGGAGCGTAGCCCCCATTGTTGTTAAAGAATAGTCTACAAGAAATAAGAGATGGAAAGATCACATTGACACTAAAAGTGATTTGAAAATATGTTGTTTTTGGTAAGAAAATTTAAGATCAATAAGAATTCTCCAAGCAAGCTAACCAAGAAACTTAACCACATGCATCTTGAGCAAGAGGCTTAAGGCTCAATAAGTACTCCAAACACTACATGCGACAAGATGGTCATCCCATCATAAAAGTGTGCACACATGCAAGAAGGAAACAAAACAAAGTATGATTACCATAAGAAATTATTAAGAAGAGACTACGACAATTGATCAAAAAGAGCAATGACAATTGCATGTTTGTATAATTGATGAAAAACAATCAATAAGATGTCCTCAAGTGAGAGTGCAAATTTTTCCATGAATAATCATTAATCCAACCATAATTAGTCCTAATAGTGGGTATTGATATGAAATTATACCACCTATGCTTCTTAACTACAAATCTATAAGAAAAAAAGTTATGTGGGAATAAGAATGTTGACCCCTAAATGGAGAACAAATCACTAGATTAAGATGGAAAGGTGCATAATTTGGTTCTTGTGAATAAATAATAGAAAAATCATCAAATGAGACAGTTTCAAGTTCTTGGATATCATGAGGAGATGAATCAACAATCAATCATGGATTTGATTCCTACGAGACACAAGTGGTTGAGAGAGTAGGGTGACTTGCATCTAGTGATAATATGAAAGTATCCAAGTCCTGCTCATACTGGTCTCATCTCAGGAAGAATAACGATAGTGATTCCTTGTCCATGTTTATCAAGTCCTGTTGGGCACAAGCCTATTTTGAGAAGGAAGCCTATTTTGGGTGCATGCCTATATTTGGAGAAAGATCTATTTTGAGAAAGACCTAATTTTGGAAAGCAAGCAATAGGTGGCAAGAAAGCAACAGGCAAAAAAAAAGGAAAAACAACATGTAAGAGGAAAAAAATGTGGTGTATATGCAGACAAGCCTAAACATGACAGGGTTAGGGTTTTTGACAAATATTGTAATGACTATGAGGCATACAATAGTATAAATGAGGACCTAGGATCTCTAGGAGGAATAGGTTAGTAGAGGAACATAGAGTTGTTTATTATGATTTTGTGGATTGTTGATTGTAATAAGTCTTATAGAAGAGTCGAATAAGATAGTATTGAGGGTTAGGTCACAAGTGGAGGAGCTTGGTGTGATCTAGTCTGCCTCACATAGGGTTCTTACCCACATCTTGATTGTATTACTGACGATGTAATGCACACAACACAAGATTTTGCAGTAGAATAAATAAAAGAGCAGAGAGCCATATCTTTGTGGACGTAGCCCCAGGAGGGGGTGAACCATGGTAAAATTTGTTTTTTGTGTGATTGTTAATGAATGTTTAATTCCTGTTGATCATTAACTTATGAATGAATGGTTAAAATAGAAATATCAACATGCATGCATAGGTTTAAAGATGAATATATCAGAGAAGTACTTGAATAATTAATAAGGATAATGCATAAGGAAGAAAGAACACAATCTCAGATCCCCACTCATTCATAGACTGCAAACACTCCAGTATTGTAGTCACCCATAAAAACTATCTCGAGTGAGAGGGCATGGTGCACCCTATGCACAACGTTTCCTTTTGGTTTACGAGGAGGGCCGATAGTTTTTGAGGGTTTTGTTGGAAACATGTTGAGATCTAAACCTGGGTCAGCCCAATAAGAAGAGAAATAATAACCAACAAATGGTTCTGTCATCGGTTGGAATTGCACAGGAATGAGTGGATAGGATCCATGGAAGAAACACGTAGATAATGAAAGTATAGAAGGGAATGTTTAGGCCATTGAATCCAATGATGGCGTAGATTGAAAAATGTTTGGAAACAAAGGAACTTGAGTTTGTGCAAAAGGAGAACATAAACCCTAACTTAACACCACACAAATATCTCAACAAATATGTGTTTAGTGACTTACATGAGGTATTTTTCTGTGATTTCCCGCATTTTTTGTAGGAGTGGTTATTGAGATTAAAGTAAAATGACCCTATAAAATGAATTAGACAGCTGGAGTGGAATCCTGTGGAAATTGTGCAGTTACAACAAGTTAATAACAAATTTACACACAATAGATTTCTGGTTAGACAATATTGTTGTAGGGTTTATCAATGAATTTGCAGTAGATACTGTGAAGTCCTACACCACAAAAAAGAAAGATTTTCTAAAGGGACCCAGAGGTAGGTACATCAGATCGTTGTATAATTCAATTAATATTTTATTGTATGACAACAATGTGATTACCATGGAATCAAACAACTAGACTTCCCTGCGTGCATGGGGGAACATGGAAAGCACTGAAAAGAGGTAGAGATATGGAAAAGGTGATGGATAAAGGAAAGAAGAAGGAGGCCATGGACCTAATCATGATGGAAGAATACCATATAAAGAAGATAATGATAAAGGATAGAAAGCCGCGCAACGAAATACCCTACCAATATAAAATGAATAACAAGAAGAGAGCCATAACTGATAGAAGGGGTTTGGCCAGTGATGAAGAAGAGGTAGATGATCTTTGGGATGTGGAGAAGATTGAGGAAATCCTGTGCACAACATATGAAAGGAAAAAAAGAGGTCCAAGGTCAGGGACATAAGGAAAAACTCCAATCCAGATCAACTTTAGTGTGGAACCTACAACCCCATGTGAGACTAATATGCCAGAAAGAACACCAGCATTTAGAAAATCAAATTTTGGTGGAATAAAGACAATCAGACATGCATCCAATCAAGGAGAATCAATTGAGTGAGCCAGTTCAAGAAATAACAATCAATTATATACACCACACAGAGGTAGTAGTTCAACATAGTTCAAAATGGTGGGACATGATCTCATGATCAAATTACCAGAATTTTGGGGAGAGGAATCAAAGGACCCTGAAAAACACTTATTCATCCATGAGAAGATCTGGGAAGCAAAGAAGATCACATATGAGGATACAAATCTCGCGCAATTAGATATCACACTAAGAGACCATGCACTAGAATGTTATATGAGCCTAGATGTAAACAATCCACAGGGAATACGAAAGACTATTGCATATGTGACAAAACTATTGGTAAACAAATTTTAGAAGACCAGCTCAAAAGACCAGTACATGAATGAAATGGTTGAAATCAGGAAAAAACCAAGTGATTCTGTTTGAGAGATTAATCAAAGGTTTAAACATCTGAAAGGAAATTTGAAATATGCAATTACTGACATGAAACATAGACATTTATTTGTGAACTCACTGTTACCACATTTGAAATACCTATTAAGACAACAAAAGTTCCAAATTCAGGAAGAGGCTTTGTAGGCAGCCTTACAAGTGGAAGAGAACCGATATCAACAAACATATCCAAAAATAGAGGATCTAAAGGAGGATTTGAAGAATCTAACATTTCAACTTAACCATAATAAGGGTAAAGAGAAAAGATAAGTTTTTTGGTGTACTCTATGCAGGACAAAAGGACACCATAAGAATGAATGTCCAACTTTTGCGCAGTATATGGAAACATGGGTGCCAAACCCATTTCCAATAGGAGGACCATGGTGTGATATTTGTAAGTTGCATGGGCATGATCCATATCACTGTCCAATGATGCATAGATATAAGACAGTACCCAAAAATTTATATTGCAATTTTTACAAGTCGGTGGGTCATGATGATAAGAATTGTAGAACAATGGAACTAGTGAGAGAAAGAAATTCAGATACGTATATGGTGCAAGAATAAATTATGATAGGACAATATGTAACTCATTTCATCCAAGTACAACCACCATACAACAATTCCCAGAAGCAATACAACAATACACAATCGTAGTATAATAATGCACAACCACAATATAACCCTGGGCAATATAACCAGGTACCTTAGTACAACACATCACACGAAGATTGAGGTGGATATAGAGGTGGAGGATGAGGTAGAGGAGGATTTGGATGAGGTAGAGGAACAACAGTGTGCCAAAACTACCAACAACCAGGACATTATGCAAGGGATTGTCCACTCCCACCAACGAAATGTATGTACTGTCACACAATAGACCATGACATAGAAGACTGCACAACACTCTTGGGGAAGATCCAACAAAAAAGGAACTAGAACAACCAGAATATCCAATGGATTTCTACATAATCCATGGATGATGAGAGAAACATCAATACAGTCACTCAAGGATGAGCCAAGATAGGAACTGATACAACGAACCAAGATCCAACGCAACACCAATGGGTTAAGAAGAATACCGAGCCATAGAAGCAATTTGACGCACGAAAAGAAAATGAAACGTTTAAGGAGGCTAGACAAGAGTGTCTTAAGAAAAATGTTGCATCTACATCAGTCGCACAACAAACTAATAACTCGCCAATATACAGGATGCCATTCTCAATGGACCATACCAATAAAAAACAACCTCTAGAGAAAGTAAGTACCATAAAGACTTTTCGACAATCTCGTGTTAAGTTATTGAATGACCCATCATCTATTAAGGTCCTATAAAATATGATAGAAATATGTAACACATAGGTAGAAGGGAAGATAGAGCAGAAAATAGTCAATCATCTCCATACAAGAAGAAGGACAAGCAAAGAATTCAAACTGAATGCCAACATTGGGGATTTCAAAATGGGAGATGTTATACTAGATTTATGCTTTGAAGTAAATGTCTTACGTTAGAAGACGTGGTAGTGTATGGGGGAACCTACCCTAGACTATTCACATGTCCAGTTGAAACTAGAAAATCAACATAGAGTGTTACCTATTGAAAGGCTTAAAGGTGTTACAGTAGATTTGGATGGAGTGCAAACTATGGTAGATTTTGAAGTAATAGAGATAGTGGATGGCACAACACCTTACCCAACCTTACTTGGATTGGGCATTAGATAACCAAGCTATAATCAACCTGAAGACAAGAAAAATGACTTTTGAATAAGGCAAATAGAGTCATTTCACCATTGGATCATTCAGAAGGAGAAAGGTTTGTAGAGGCCACTTGTTTGGATATGGAAGAAATAAACCAATTATACAGAACCACTGCATGAAAAGAGGATTATGTTAACCCAACTATAGATGGGGTACTCAACTAGAGAAGCATTACATCATGTGCTTCTGACTCAAACAAAGGTTTGGAGAATTGGAAACAACAATTACATGAAGTTTCCACAAGGAGGTGCACAAGAATAGATCGAATAGTAAGATGGATTGGTAGATAGATAAGATAACCTCATAGTTTTCATGGGCTAAATGACTTAGAGGAATTCTTGAAAAAATATGAAGACAAGGTGTTATAAAATCAAAAGGCTCTTAGCCATAGATATTGCACTCAAGGAAACACCTGCAAGATGGTGGGGTGCACACAAAGAAACAATTTAGGACTGGTATCGGTGTAAATGACTACTGTGCATTAGATTTGGCGCAGAACAAGGGAGCGATAAAATGTAGAGATATGATGGGAAAGGAACCCCACTGGAACACTTGGAGAACTACAAAAAACAGTGGAGGATGACACCACCATAGGAATGGCCTCATCACTTTATTCATACATTGGAAGAAATCCCAAGGAACTGGTATATAGACCAGGAGATGTGTAGAGGCACAAAAAAATGGACAATATTACAACATAATTTTGTAGTAACATTATTATTTGAACATCAGAACCCCGATATTGATTCAACGCTAAAGCTGATACGTGAAATGATATTTGTCGATGAACCAAAAGTTGAAATCATGATAGAATATCAACAATGAAACATGCATACAGTCAAAGAGTTACTCTCATGCTATCATGTTGAAGAGGAAGCACCAGATGAAGATGATCCATGCAACATTCATATTATAGATATTGAGGGAGAAAGAGAGGTGGAAAGTCCATCTCCAGAGTTAGAAGTATTTGTTGCACCAATCAAAGTTAAGAAAGTCAACATTGGGATGAATGACAATCCTAAAATGGCAAGTATTGGAGACTATTGGGATGAGAAAATAGTAGAAAGAATAACAAAGTTACTATGTGAATAAAATGACCAACAACCTTTACAGATATGAAAGGCATAGAAGCAGAGCTAGGTGAGATGAAAATACCCCTCAAACCTGAGGCTAGACCTGTCAGGAAAATACCTTATAGACTAAATCTAGTGTATAAGAAGAAAGTAAAAGAAAAAATTGACCGAATGTTGGAAGCCGACATTATAAAACTAGTAGAGGAATCTGAATGGATCAGTCACATGGTAGTCCAAGAAAAGAAGCAAGGGGGAATAAGGATTTGTGTAGATCTGAGGAAACTTAATGATGCTTTCTTACATGACCCTTTGCCTACACCTTTTACAGATGAGGTTTTAGAGAATTTGTGAGGCGAGGAAGCATATTCATTCACAGATGGATTCTCAGGATATCATTAGATCAAAATATCTCCAGAGGATAGGTATACGAATACATTTTCTATAGAACAGGGATCCTACCAATATACAATCATGCCATTTGGGCTTAAGAATGCACCAACTATATTTTGAAGGGTAGTCATAGCTTCTTTTAGGGAATTCATACATCAATTTCTAGAAGTATATCTAGATGAATGGATTGTATATAGTCTTTTAAAGGACCATGTAGAAGTGTTAAGACTAATTTTGGAAAGATGCAGGCAATGTCAGATATAATTAAACATCAAGAAATGTATTTTTGGTACACCTTTTGGGATATTATTGGGACATATAGTGTGTAAACAAGGTTTACTGGTTGAACCTACTAATATTGCAGTCATTGTGAATTTACCACTACCAAAGTCAGTGCGCCATTTAAGAGAAACACTGGGACATACATGCTATTACAAAAAAATTATAAAGGGGTATGCGCAGATTAGGAAACCAATGGAAAATTGCTAAAGAAGGACACTTGATTTTAGTGGAATGAGGACTATGAGTAAGGATTGGACACTCTAAAGGAAAAGATGGTAACAACACCTATATTAGTATTTCCATATTGGGAAAATACATTTCATGTGCACGCAGATGCATCAACTATAACACTTGGAGAAATTATGACACAACCAAGAGCATGGGACTTAGACCATCCTATATCCTTTGCAAGAAGAAAGTTGTTAGAATCTGAGCAGAATTACAACACAACAGAAAGAGAGGGCCTAGCCATGGTATATGCAGTTCAAAAATTTAGGCACTATTTACTAGGTAAACACTTTAAAATGTTCACAGACCATTCTGCCCTCAAATATCTAGTCAACAAGCCAATGTTGGGGGGGAGAATATGTAGATGGATATTATTATTCCAAGAATTTGATTTTCAAGTGAGAGTCAAACCAGGGAAGCTGAATGCAGGATCTGATCACCTGTCAAGGGTAACTAATGGATAAGAACTTACTAACTTGGAAGACAAATTCCCTGGTGCATAGTTATTTTCAATACAGGTAGCTGATGAATACTTCACAGATATTATTGAATACTTAAGTATAGGGGTTGCGCCACAAGACTTTAGCACTGCGTAGAAGAAAAATATGGTAGCTAGAGCTGCATACTATTAACTCATTATAGGACATTGATACAAGATGGGCACATATAGCATTTTGAGAAGGTGTGTATTGGAACATGAACAACCCAAAATTTTAGTAGAAGCTCATGGAGGTATATCTGGAGGACACTATGCAGGAAAATCTACCATACAGAAGGTTTTTCATGTAGGATTATGGTGGCCAAATTTCCATAAATATGCCAAGGATTATTTCCAGAAATGTGATGTTTGTTAGAGGGTTGGAAAACCCAATAGAAGGGATGATATGCCCCTAAGACCACACGTGACTCTGCAAATATTTGAAAAATGGGCAATACAATTTGTTGGACCTATTAATCCACGATAAAAAAGGTTAGAATCTAGATATATCATTACTGTGATTGAATACTTAACGAGAAATGCATAAGCAACACCAATAAAATACTGTAGTGCAGAGACAACAACACACTTCTTATTTGATCAAGTGATCACCAGATTTGGATGTCCCAGGATTTTGATGAGTGACCAAGGCACTTGCACTCAAATTTTTATTCTATAGATATGGTTGATTAAGATATTGTCTTGGGATATCCTTAGATATAATTAGTGAATAAAATTAATATTAATGTGATAAAGAAGTTCTTGAAGTTGTGGTACAAGAAAAAGAAAATCACATTGCAGGATGTGTCTCTTAGTAAGATAGAAGGGCCCACAACGACAAGAAAAGAAGTTACTAGAGAGTCTGAAGATGAATCATAGGAAGAGTCTACAGAAGGAGATGAAGCAAAGCTGCATGAAGGACACAATAAAGAAGCTAAGACGATGATTGACTCAAAGACACAATGTGTTTCAAATTTGAAGAAAAAATCACCGATTCCTACAATTGTTGTATATTTCCATCCACATAATATAGAGAAACAACAGTCACCAAGGCAAGGGCATAAGCATCAACAAACTTATGCACCAGCAGGGAACCAAAAGGAAAACCAATTCGGAGGTGCATGGAGGCCTACAACACTACATGAAGACATCGGGCCAGAGAACCAATCCCATGGAAACATCGACATGATGCAAAGAGATTAGGGTGGAAAGGGAGTAGTTGGACATCATGTTCATCTTCCATTACAATGGATGGATGGTCATACTTGGTACCAATTGGATACATTGCTTAGCTGGTCATATTGTATGGTTTCTTCACATGTTTTGAGGATGTAACATGTGAAAGGGGATGGAATTTAGTATATCTAGGGAGGTACCCAATGGAAATGTGGTTATGTATTATTAGTGGAATATATTCAATGTAAGGTGGACTAAGTCCACTATATTATTAAATAATGTCCACTATGGTAGTTAGATATAATAAATATGAGAAGGCTCTCTATAAGTTTCCTAGGAGATAGAGAGTGTTATATCAATAAGTGTAAGCAATGCATTGAAGCATGGTGAAGAATATTGTTATGGTACAAATAAGTGTTTCTTGAGGATTTTTATCCTTCCATAAGGATTAATGTATGGTGTTACCCTACCTCAAGTGTTTTGTCTACATTGTTGTTTTCAATATTGGTGAATGGTTTGGTTTATTCTTGTTGATATTGCGAGTTTATTTCGAGATTTATCTTCAGATATTTGTAGATCTATTCAGTTAATTAACAATTGGTATCCAACCACTTTCCTTGGCCAAAACAGGAAACAATTTTTTGGTTCTTTTTACATATTTGTTTTAGGGAGAAAAGAGGGCGGTGCAATTCAGGTTCATATATGAAAATTTCTAAGCATATTTTTGCAAAAAAATTTGGATATTTGAATTCCTCTCGGAAAAATACCCAATTTTGAAAAACAAACCAACTGAAATGGAGTCTAGAAAATGAAGTTATCAACATTTTAAATTCGACAAATTTTCAGGGTTTTTCTGGAAAAGCCATGCAATTCACACAATAAGTTATAGTTCTATGTTGGTGGTTTTCATGTCAATATGTATTTTATAGGAAATTATGATGGAACTAGTATTGAATAAGTCATAAAACATAGGAATTCATTCAGTAAAGAGCATTGGAAGGTGTTGATAAGTTTGAATTTACAAGGTGATGTAGCCATTTGGTGGAATTCACTTAAATATATAAAAATGATGGCACTCTCCAATGAAGAATTTGAAAAAGTGTTTTTAGAAAAATGGTCTCATGCCAAGACTAAGGAAAGAAGAAAGGGTTTATTTTCATGTGGAAATTCTATATTTTAGGTTCATGGATGTATTCATAAAGAAAATGTCATTGTTTATATTAACCCTAGTTGGTTGCATAATTTTATCAAAGTTCAGTTGGTTAATATATTGCAAGTTCTCGCAAAGAATGTTCAAAGAACACAAGTTGAGGGTGAAAATGTTCAAATTTTTAAATATTTGAAGCTAACTATGGATAAATATGTGTTGCATTCAAATTTTTATGCTATAGATATGGCTCATTAGGTTATTGTTTTGGGATATCCTTAAATAGAATCAGTTCGCACAATTAATATTAATGCGCAAAATAAGTTCTTGAAGTTGTGGTACAAGAAAAAGAAAATCACATTGTAGGATATGTCTCTTAGTAAGACAGAAGGGCCCATGACGACAAGAAAATAAGTTACTATAGAGTCTGAAGTTGAATCACAGGAAGAGTCTACAGAAGGAGATGAAGAAAAGCCATAGGACTGGAAGGACACAATAAAGAAGCTAAGACGGTCATTGAATCAAAGCCACAATGTGTTGTAGATTTGAAGAAAAAATCACCAATTCCTATAATTTTTGCATATCTACATCCGCATCATATAGAGAAACAACAATCACCAAGGCAAGGGCGTGAGCATCAAAAAACCTATGCACCAGTAGGGAACCAAAATAAAAACCAATCCAGAGGTGCATGTAGGCCTACCAACACTACATGAAGACATCAAGCTAGAGAACCAATCCCATGGCAACATCGACATGATGCGAAGCAATATCAAGGTGACAAGGCAACAATTGAACATCGTGTTCGTCTTCCATTAGGATGGATGGATGGTCGTACTTAGTACTAGTTTTCTACATTGCTTAGATGGTCATATTATATGGTTTCTTCACATGTTTCAAGGATGAAACATGTGAAGGGGAATGCAATGTAGTATACCTAGGGAGGTAATATGGGGTGCCTAGGGAGGTACCCAATGTGAATGTGGTTATGTATTATTAGTAGAATCCATTCAATGTAAGCTGGAATAGGTACACTGTATTATTAAATAAGGCCCACCATGGTAGTTAGATATAATAAATGCGAGAAGGCTCTCTAGAAGCTTCCTAGGAGATAGGGAGTGCTATATAAAGAAGTGTAAGAAATGTATTTAAGCATGGTGAAGAATATTGTTATTGTCCAATAAATTATTGCCCGAGGAGTTTTATCCTTCCATAAGGATTAATGTATGGTGTTACTCTAGCTCAAGGGTTTTGTCTACATTCTTGTGTTCAATAGTGGTGAATGGTTTGGTTTATTCTTGTTGATATTGTGAGTTTATTTTGAGATTTATCTTCAGATCTATTCATGTATTGAAGAAGTCATAAAACATAGGAAGTCTTTCAGTAAAGAGAATTGGACATTGTTGATAAGCTTGAATTTACAAGGTGATGCAACCATTTGGTGGAATTCACTTAACTATAGCAAAATGATGGCACTCTTTGATGAAGAATTTGAAAAAGTGTTTTTAGAAAAATGGTCTGTTAAGCCCTAATATTGGCTCATTACCCCTTAATTGGGACATATTAGATTAGTAATGCTATTTTATTTATGTCGGCTTTAGGCCATTAGTTGTAATTTAGATTAGTAATG
>JZKD02S1915894.1:79588-92797 GCA_000966675.3 Picea glauca
ACTCTCGCTCCATTGTTTTTATTAAGCGCTCGTGAACATTTTCTAGTTGCATGGTATAGTATAATGACCAGGGGTTGGGGCTAGCTTCAACCCCTTTTCACCCCCAAACAAACTTTACATCCAATTCAAATAAATTATATACCATTAACATGTTAAGTCCTATGGTATGGTATGATGGTTGTGGGAGTTTTGTTAAGGCATGGATCTTTGGAGGTCATGGGGTTGATTCCTTAGACTCCATAATAATTTTACACAACATAAACCATCATTGGCCAATGAGGGACCGCCACGTAGTAGCCTCTCATTGGCTATCAAATGCCACATTTCATTCAACCATTGAACCACTTGGATGCCACTTGTCAACCCATGATTGAACCACCTGTGTTTCCCAGCCAACTATACGATCATCCCACATGGCACATTGGGTGTGGCCATGCCACATGTAAGTTCATGCCACATGTCACTATACATACAAGACACATGTCCTTTTATCCCTTTGAATTTTGACTTTGAACTTTGACTTCCCATAAATTTTGCATACAAACTTCGTTTGATGAACCATTTGCGCCTTTGGAAAGCCGACGATGAGATATACAAAATGATGTAATTTTCAAGAGGATTTGAGATGGTATAATTTTGATAATTTAGGGATTCCCTGGGACCTCTATGAGCATTTCGAATCCTCCTGGACTTCTGTGACCGTTCCTTAGATCCTCCTAGATCACACCTTTCCACTGAAGAACTTTTGGAACTCCAAAAGTACAAATATTCAACAACTTAGTGATGATAACTCTAACTGTAAATGTGTTGAACATGCACATAATAGATCTAGCTAGAAAATACCATGCACATTTGCAGAGAGAAATTGATAAAGAAAAAGAAAGAGAGAAATAATATAAGAATTCTCATTAACTGTAATGAATAATGAATAATTTACACATGATATTAACTCAGCCAATGCACACTGGAGGAGAACCAACATGCCATAGTGGTGGTCTAGAGTGATTTTGACACACACCATCAGTTACGGGAGTGAACTACCACCTAGTCTAGTCTCTCTAGTAGTTACGGGAGTGAACTTCCACCTATTTGAGTTAACTAGTCAACCAATCTTCAGTTAATTGACTGAAACATAGTGTACTGAGGAGTATATCAAGGAATCAAGGATAATGTGTCGGTCTCGTGATGAAACCAAGGAAAGTGCACATTAACATGGTGATGATCCTAATGTTGCATGGTGACAAAACCAATGCAGCATCTAGACTCAACTCAACTAGTCAAACTGAAGTGTCAACTGAAGAGAATATTCTCCAGGTGGAATATTCTCTCCTAAAACAATAGGAGCCTGGATAATGACTAATAATGACTAATAAACAAGGAAAAATCTTAGGAAGAAGAAATCCTATGTGTGTGTGAAGTAACTCCAACACCCCCCTTGAACATCACTATGGTGAAAATAAAGAATGGGTCCTGGCAACGAGGCCATGTTAGGTACCCAAATACAAAAGATACATTAAAATAAAGTGAGGAAAGAGGGAGAACCTCATGGAAAAACCCCCGTCAAGGTACAATGTATATAAAAATAAGAACTGATAGTTGCTAGGAAACTGTGCCCTTCACTCCAAGACAACTTCACAGAGAGTGGAACTTCTGCTCAATGAAGGTCTTGGTGAAGATGTCTGTCGTTTGTTTTGCTAAATGACGTAACTATAGGTAAATGATCCCTTGGTGTACTAAGTCCTAGATGTAATGCATGTGGATCTCAATGTGTATCATCCACTGCCTTTGAACTGGATCTCTGTATAACTTCACAATGCTCTGATTGTCACACTAGATGACGATCGAATGATGAAACTGAATGCCCAAATTAGTGAGAAAATGTTGTAGCCACATAGCCTGAATGGTTATGTTAACTATCCCTCTGTACTCTGCCTCGAATGAAGATAGAGAAATGACAACTTTCTTCTTTCTCAACCAACAGATAGGCTCGGAACCAAGACTAAGTGAGTAACCATATGTGGACTTGCGATCAGTTCTATTGCTAGCCCAGTCATAATCAATAAACCCTATGAGATATAATGTAGAGTATGCTACATAATGAATCCCAAAGGTGATGGTGCCCTATACGTATTGAAGGATATGATTTGCAACCTTCCAATGTAACTCATGCAGCTCCTGTATGAACCTAGAAACTGCACCAACTGCATAGGAGAGGTCTGGTATGGAGTGTGTGAGATACACCAAGCTCCCCACTAGCTATTTGTATAGTGCAGTGTCAACCAATGGAGTGTCCCTGCCATTCGCAACTTTAACTCTTGATAGGAAAGGAGTCGGATCATAATTGTAGTCTGTCATGTGAAATCTCTCAAGGACATCTCGTGCATACTTGGACTAAGAAAGTTTGATTCCTGATGCATCATGACTGATATCGAGTCCAAGGAAGAAGTGAATCGGACCCATGTCCATCATAAAAAACTTTTCATGTAGAATCCTCTTGACTACAACAATTTCTGAAGTCGAGCATGCGATGATCAACAAATCATCAACATACAAAACTAAGAGTAGAAGTGAATTAGACGTCATGAGCATGTAGACATTCGAGTTTGATTTACAACGTACAAAGTTATGTGACAATAGGTAGGAGTCCATCTTGGCATACCATGCCCTCAGAGCCTGCTCGAGGCCATAAAGAGACTTCTTCAGTCGACAGACCAAAGATGAGTCTTGCATAAATCCCTAGGGCTGATCCATATATATCTCCTCAGAGAGATCACCATGAAGAAATTCATTCTTCACATCCATCTGATGGACTTCCCATCCCTTGGTTTCCGCAATGGCAAGTGCCAATCATATGGAATCCATCTTCGTTACTGGAGAGAAGGTCTCATCATAGTCAATTCCATGCACCTAATGAAAGCCTTTGCAAACAAGCTTGGCTTTGTATTTGCTAATCTATCCATATGTTATGCTCTTATTCCTGTAGACCCATCTACATCTGACAAGTTTCCTCCTAGAAGGAAGGGGAACTAGATCCCAAGTCTGATTCTCAAGGAGGGAGTTGTACTCCTCCTTCATGTCGAATTCCCAAAAGATATTTCTAGTAGCCTTGCCATAAGAGTGTGGATCTGAAGACTGAACCAAGAAAATATGCCTGGAGGGCAATGGTTCAGTGGCAGTGAGTGCAAAAGGAGGCACCTCAAAATCAGATCGATTCCTCCTAGTATCAGTTGGATCACCAACAAGATCCCCTGCATCCTGAAGAGTAGTTTGTGCCTACTTGGGCCTCTTCTCTAGCTCTGCATCTGCATCTGGATGCTCTGAATCTACATCTGACTGTACTGACTCTGTATCTGAATAATTTGAGTCCTATGAATCAAAAATCTCATATGAAGAAGATTCGGCATGTGCATGCTCATCATCTCAGTTAGGTGGAAGAATGAAGGTGTCTACATGCGGCTGCTGAGGTACATGTGAGACACTTTCCTTGAATTGGACACTTCGCTCAATGATGAGCTAGTCTAAGGAAAGATCAATAAGTCTATATCCCTTCACACCATCAGGGTATCCAACAAAAATACACGCAGTTCTATATGGATCAAGTGCCTTCCTCTTTTCAGAGGGAATTTGGGCCCATGCACGTGAACCAAAAATACGAAAGTGGGTCAATTCCGGTTTGAAGCCACTCCAAGCCTCGTAGGGGGTCTTATCTTTGATAGTTCTATGGGGAGATTTGATTTGGATGTATGTTTCACAATTAAGTGCTCGGGCCCATAGTTTATGTGGTAGTGACTTTGCATGCAACATGCAAGATGCCATCTCTTTTAGAGATCTGTTTTTCTGCTCAACAACTCTGTTTTGCTGCAGAGTATAGGGAACTGTGTGCTGCAACTAAATCCCTGCATCATGAAAAATATTATGGATCTCATTATTTACATACTCTCCCCCATTATTAGTTTGAAGGACTTTGATTTTCTTTCTATACTGTCTCTCAACTATGGCTTTGAAATCTTTGAGGTGATGAAAGAACTCATATTTTTTCCTGAGAAAGTAAATCCATGTGAAATGTGTGAAATCATCAGCAAAAATGAGAAAAAAACTCACTTTTCTGATAGATGGATGCGGAAAAGGACCCATGAGGTCACTATGGATCAGATCTAAAGGCGCATAAGCTCTTTGAGACTTTCCTTTGTCAAATTTCTCTTGAGGGTGTTTTCCAAGAACACATCCCTCACGTACTCCCTTGGAGAAATGGATGTCTAGTAGACCATCAACCAATATTTTCTTGCTAAGCTATTGCATATATCTCAAATTCAAATGTCCAAACCTTTCATGCCATATCCTACTACTTTCATCAGCATGGGTAATAAATAAAGCAGAATCTGGTTCAATAAATTTAGAAAATGTATACAATCTAGATTGATGATTTACCTCACTGGTAGAAACCCTGGAATTGGTTTGCATGTCATAGATGTCCACTGCATTTGGTGTGAATTTGAATTTATTTATGGTGCCATAATTCGTCATCTAATACATAGAGAGAAGGTTGACGAAAATATTAGGAACGTGCAACACATTCTCGAAGCTTCCGTTGGTGAGTTCGATCCTTCCTTTTCTGGTGACTTTGACTGGAGAGTTGTCCCCCATAAAAATAGGAGGACCTTTTCATGCACCAAATGAAGAATAGAATTTTTTGTGGAAGCCATGTGATGTGATTCTCCCGAATCTATGATCCAAGAATTGGGAGAGGAGTTGATGGAAATCAAGGCATGGCTAGAATTGCCTTTCTTGGGATTTTGATAATTTGGCTTCTTATTCTTGGCACCCTTAGGGATGCAATATCCAAGGTTTTTTTTCTAAAGTATTTGAGACATTAGATCTATTTGTTTTTTCATGCATGTGGATTCTATATGGAATCCTTTGTGACAGTACATGCATTTCTCCCCTTTTCTTCCCTTTCCCACTTTGGATCCGGAGGCATCGATGAAGGGTTTTGTGTACCCTTCCTTCTTCGGATGTGCATGAGCTTTCCTTTTGTCTTTATCTTTAGATTTATGATATTGATGGCTTCCATCTTTCACAGTAAGTGCATGTGCCTTTGATTTTTCCCATGTTGATGATCTTAGTTTTTACTTGTGTCAGGTATTCGATAAAGTCCTCAAGAGAAGGCATCTTCCAGGTGGCTCTTGTTGGTCCTAAGGTCTGCACCTAACTGCAAAAGGGAAAATATAGGCCACCTCAAATTTGTAATGATTGTTTTTTTACAAATAGGTTTTGTTGGTAAAATTAAGGACATGTTTTCAAAGATGGTGCACTAGAAGTAGGTTCTCTTTTGCTAAAAGTAGAACATGCCACATAGTATAAAAGTAGGTTCTCTTTTGCTAATGGTGTTAGCTCTAGAAGTCACCCTTAGATTGCATAGAAGGTAAGCCCAGTACCCATCACTTTATACAGTAAATGTAAATGAATTTTATATGATCAAATGGAGAGGAATTAATGATAATAAGGTTCTAACTCATAAATCTGGACTAGCATGCATCAACAATTGAGGTCTGGAATAAAATTCAGTTAGTAAGTTGGAGTAAGGATGAATAGAGGGAAGACTTTGGTAAGGAGAGTGTAGAGGTCTGCTGTGGACATCAGGTATTCCAACAACCTAAGGAGGAAAAAATTAAATTCAAGATCCTCTTGAATTCAAATCTCAAAGAAACTAAAAGAAATTATAACAACACTATAATCAAACATTCATCATAATACAATCACAAAAATCCATGTGAATCAATCAATCATGAACTCTCTCATTATGAGAGGAAAATAAGATGGAGCAAGAAAGATGACTTAGATTAACCAAGATGTCTCAAAAACAAATACATAACCAGAGAACCAGTGTTCTTTATCAAAATATTACAATAGAAGGGAGCCTAGCTCAACCATTCTACCTTTAACAAAATATATGAACTAACTACTTATACTCAGAACTACTGAAACCACCAAGAGTGTGATCAGACCATTGCATTGAAAGTTTTTAGTTTGTGCCTACTCTGTCAAACTTTGCAAGCCTTCTTATGTCAGATGCGAGCCTGACCCAGTGTGGGCTCTATGAGAAAATCCATCCACCAGGGAGCTTTGGATTGACAATCGGCCCCCATGATACTTATCTCCACGCATTCCATTTATGGGGTGAGACGAGGTCTCAACCACCGCCTTCATTTCCATTAACTAACTTCATTGGGATCAAGATGAGGCCTGACACCCATGAATGTTCCATACGGTTCTCACAACTTCTTCGAGTCAATCCCAACACCTCGAGGCCAAGCATAGCTTATCTGTGACCAAATACAGGTGCTTTCAACGTTTGGCACAAATCCTCTCCATCGTTCCATATTCAATGTGACCTAGGGCCATGATCCTACACAATTGCATGATTGTGGGTGCTACCAAGGGTGGTCTGAAAGAAAACCACTTTTGTTCCAACAATTCACCATGAACCGCCATGCGTCCCTTTCTAAAAACCATGGTTCTGATTGCATCCCACCCCTGAGATTTTAAAATGTATGCACCTTCCGACCCCGCAATTTGGCATGACCATTGATCTTGCAATCTAATATTAGGCCCTTTGATCAATGACTCATCTTTGGCTCTTTTTATTATGACGGATCAAATCTTCCCCTTCAAAACAATGACTGAAATTTTCTTTGCAGAACGGTCTTCGGGAATTTCAATTCTCAAACTCCATTTGTCTTCTACTTCTTTTATCCGGAGCGAAGGATTTGGCGACACATGGCTCCTATTGATTGACGACTCAGATTCTGTTCGGGCGCTTTGGGCTTTGGCCCTTTGGGACTTTGCAATGTTTCTCATTTTAAAAATCCCGAAGTAAAACTCCTGGAGTGACAGATCTGATGACGCGTGGCTCTTGCTGATCAATGACTCAAATCTATTTTAGGCCTTCGGCCACTTTGGCAGCTTCGACAAATTTTGTGCTTTGGTGGATTTGACTCTTTGGGTCTTTGGGACTTCTAAGAATTTCTCATTTAAAATCTTTCGAAGCTCATTTACTCGAAGTCTTGGATCGACTGCCACCTGACCCCTTTAAGATCAACGGTTCATACTCACTTCGGGGCCTTTTTCTCTAGTGCTATACTTCACGCAAGTTCACACTCCTGAATGCCCGTGAGACGCTAATCTCGACTGTTCTGGGAATCTTCACTGTTGAAAGATTAAAACTGCCTTATTCTTATGATTCAATCCTGAAACAAACTGCTAAGAAAGATGTGCTTTGTGTTCATGGTTGTGGCATGCATGATTAAGTATTTGGACGACTAGCTGTGAGCTGAGAAAATAGGGAGACCTGTGACTAAAACACAGGATGCAAGTGCTCGCCCTTGGAGAAAATAGAGGGGCTTGGGGCTAATATTTGACTTGGGTAATATATTTAAAGAAAACTAGGGTGCACAAATGAACAGGGGAAAATAGAGAACGATTTACAAGCTGAAGGGGAGGAAACCTAATATTTGGTCTGCGAAAAGGATAGAGACGGGGAAAGACTACAGACTCAGGTATATCGACACATACCTATGGCCCTTGACAACCCTATGTGATAACAAATGGTATGGGTATTAAATGACAATTGAGGGTATGAAAAGATAAACACATACAACAACAAGAAGCAATGCAATGAATCACTTGCTGTGTGAAAACTAAGACTGAAAATAATATCTCAAGAATTAGACAAAAATCTAGATGAAAATCATTCAACATGTTGCAAAATAGTGGATTTGTAGCTGAATAATAAATGTATAATAGGTTGCATAATCAACAAAATATAAACTAAAACAATAGCTGAAAGAATAAGGAAATGTACATTGCACACATCAAAATATATGCATTTAAGATAAGAATCAACACATAAAGATTTGAGTAAGAAAAAACAATTGTCATCAACATATATTCACTAGGTAGAAAACTTTACAATTAGCTGAGAAGGTCCAATTCTCCTGCTACTTCTACTTTCCTTCGATAACTCCCCCACCCTCAAAACATACAAAGACTGGATATTTAACATAGTTTGATAGGTTCTCATCCGTATGGGATTGAGACCTAACTCGAGATAATTTTTTGCAAAACAAAATATTAATTTAACTAAAACATTGCATGGAGTACACCACGTATACTTTCCACTGGACTTAATCAACATATTGGTTCTTATCACACAAATAATACCACTTACTAATTTAATCTAAAACTATTCTGGAATTGATTAACTAAAAAATGCTACTGTCTCTGAGACTGAACTGATGCATGTGCTGGATGAACTGTAATTGGCAAAAAAACTAGGAGTGACAGAACAAAGTTCTATATCGAGCCATGACATGCCTGCAATCTATTTGATGCTTCTGGAGGGTAATTGGCTGTATGGGTAGATATCCACTTGATCTGTCTCTTCACTAAATTTCTAGAGAGATATGTAACTGAGACCGAGATATAACCCTCTGTCTGTGTCTGAGCTCTCGATCGTTAAGTGCACTTCATTTCGACTCCTCGGCTGCCATCTGTAGTTTCAAAAAGATTTGCTAGAAATATCGTCTGCCCAATGATCATGGAAGGAGACATGGAGTAAAGCGTCCAATATGGGATGATATGAGCGGATGTGGATTACGTGGAGGTGATAGGTGATATGGAGAGTAGTCAGGGGAACAGGTGGAGAAATTCGAGCAGTAGCGGGAGTGTGAGTGGAGGTGAGTGGAGGTGACGCGGTGACCTAATGTCATATAAGCACGTGATTGCAAAAGTTGTCGAGGGTGTTTTGGGTCCACACTGCTATGACCCCCACAATAGCCCATTAGCTTCCATGTATCTTTCCAACAATACCATGGTTTTGATTGTAGGACCACTCAAGGATGTTAACGTTTGGGCATTTTCCATCCCCACAATGATGTGTGGCCGTTGATCTTATCGCAATCTGTGATTTGGGTGGCCCTTCTACTTTAGCGCCCCTACTATATTTCTATCCATCTTCCATATTAGAACTCCCCTATCTGATTTAGCGATGGTGCCAATTTATATGCAAAGTTTGTATAACTCCCAGAGTAGTATGGGGCCAGAGTGATGTGGCAGTCTCTCGGTACTTCGACTGATATTCCTTTCTCACCTACTGCAAAGATCAACGATTCTTGTTGATTTGAGATAAACAGTCCGCAATTACTTTGGGAGTTCAAGCTTCAGGCCTTTTCAATTCACAGTCTTTACAATCCTCTGGAGTGTCGTATTTTCGAAGTGAGAGATATACCTTCACATGGCCTCTGGATTTGGACAGCCAAGATTCACTTCAATATTTTGGGCTTCAAGAGTTTTCTTCTCCTTGTTGGTGCAATCCTCCGAAGTGTCGTATATCCAAAGTGGGATATTTTCCGCGATGTTTCCTCATTGATGGATGACCGAGATTCACTTCAGGACTTCGAGTAATTCTTGCTCTATTGCTTCAGAAACCTTACGGAGTGATAAGTATCTGAAGTGAAATATCTACCTCCACATGTCCTTGTTGATGGACTGTCTAGATTCACTTCGGGATTTCAGGCTTTGATATTTTTCAATTCATAGTTCTTACAATCCTCCGAAGTGTAGTATCTCCAAAGTGAAAGATCTGCCTCCATGTTTCCTTGTTGATGGACGATCCAAATTCACTTCGAGACTTCGAGTAATTCAAGAGTCCTTTACTTTCTCAACTTCTACTTGTTTCCTCCTGGAGTACAAGATGGCATGACACATGTCCCTTTCTTGAATATCAATGGCCACGAGTGATTGCGGAGACTCAATTCGCTCACTCTTTAATTTTATTCCCAATCCCCGCAATGAGAATATGATCGTTTGTAGCGGGATCGCTATGCACTGTTGATATGTTGATCTAGAAAGATCAACGATCCTGAGCGATTGCGGGCTCACAACTTGTAAAAACTTTAATTTTCTTCTCGATCCTCGCAATGAATTCCCACTGTCGATCTCTCTCCAATGAAATTTGATGGTTGTGACTTAATATTTGCTTAATCCGACGACTGAAAATTGAACCCATTTGTTTTCTTGTATTTCAATCCAGACATGGCCTGATCTGATTCGCTATCAACTCTACGGGAGTTTACTGAGCTTTCAAAATATTTTTCGAACCTGGCCATCTCCTGCACACACAAAAAGAGTTGGTGGACCTGCATATTTCCATTAGTGGAAAAATGATGACTTGCATTTGAAACCCAAACCAGAACATGTGATCCTTTTTCAAGAAAGCAAACAAAATGGTGCAAAGTAGGAAACGACAGATAGGGTCATGATGTTGAATGAATAAAAAATGGAGTATAAGCTAAGCAAGAAAGCACAAGAGTTAGACTTGATGGATGGATAGGGTAGAGGAGGGAAAAGGGTAGGGGTGCAGACCTAGGTTACAACATTGGCTCCAACTCGGGATAGCTCGTCCCTGTGAGGTGTTGAGAACTGTAGATCAGTGCCTTAGGATCAGATAATTTTCTCTTATTTTCCATCACTTACCTCTATTTCTGAATGCCATCCTTGTGTATCTTCTACTATCCCTCAGCCATGCATCTTATTGAACTAAAAAATGCAACTCCACCCTAGTGCATTTGTTGGTCTATGGAGTCTTTTATTCACACACAAATACCTAATCAAAAGAAAAAACAAAAGGAAAGCATCTATGGTACAAGAGAAAGCTTCTCTCATGCTTAAAAAAAATGTTGTTTCAAGAAGTGCCCATTTATAGGGCCTCCAAAGATCTCTGCATCATCTAGGTTATGTAAGATAAATGTATTATTGTATAGAAATTCAAGCACCTTAAAAGGGCCAAACCATAGGTTGTCAAATTTACCTTGCTTGGACTTGTCATCCCTTCTGGCATCCCACCTCAAGACAAGGTCACCTTTCTGAAAAATATCCTTCTTGGTTTTCTTATCAAAGGTTGATTTGATATTGCTTTGGTATGCTTATGTCCTCTGATCCAATGTTTCTCTTCTTTGCTGAACTTCTATAATCCCGAATATTCTCCTTTGGATGTCATTGGGCTCCTCAATGTATTCTTGTAAGAAATTTAGGACTGGTATACCAAGCCGAGTGGGAAAAACAATGTCTATGCCATAAAAAAGTTGAAATGGTGAGGTTCCCAAAGATCTCTTGGTGCTGATTCAGTCAACCCACAAAGCATACTTGAGTTTACAGTCCTAGGATTTCTTGTTTTCAATCAACAAATTCTTGATAATCTTGATGAGAGTTTTATTTGATGATTCTTCCAGGCCATTTCCCTGAGGGTAATAGGGTGTGGAATGTGTCAAGGAAATGTTATGATTTCTACATAAGTCAATCATGGATTTGGACTTGAATGCTTGGGAATTCTCTATTACTAGCTTGCCGGGGCAACCAAATCTAGAAAAAATATTAGTTTCCAAGAAATTCATCATCACCTTGTCAGTGGCATTCTTGGTGGGCACAACCTCAATCCACTTAGTGAAGTAGTCGATGGCAGTGATGATCCACTTGTGATGTCCACTGGAGGGTGGATTCATCTCTCCTATGAAGTCTAACCCCCATTTTTGAAATGCACCACTGACAGTGATAGGTTTTAAGGGTAGTGATAGTAAATTTTGTTTTCCTACAAATATTTGACACTCATTGCAGGCCCTGATAGTAGAAAATACATCAGAGAAAAGGGTGGGCCAGTAGTACCCTACCCTTAGGATATTGAGAGTCGTGGCCTTCCAATGCTGGTGCCCTCCACATACTCCTTTGTGCATTTCTGTTGTGACTTGTTTGGCTTCATTTTCATTAAGGCATTTTAATAGGATGCCAGTAGGATCGCTCCAATACAAGCTCTGGTTTGAAACGCATAATTTGATAGCCTTCAACTTGAGAGACCTGACCTTTATCTTGTTCACATTTGGTGGACATTCAAAATGATGTAGAAAATAAATAATGTTTTTATACCAAGGTGAAGAGGAGTATTTTTCAAATACCTGTAAACTGTCTTGTCTAGGATGTATGATGGGTGCCTCTGATTGGGTGAATATTTGATGCAATTATAGCATCATATAGTTTGATTGACAACAAATTGGCAAGCCCTTGTCCCTTGATCAACTTGGTGGGTTTTATGTGTAGGTCATACTCCAATAGTTTGACAATCCGCTTCCCTCTTTTTCCATCACTGTCTAGCTGGACCAAAATCTCTTTGACACTGCTACTAGGAACAAAGGCTATTATTCTAGATTGTAACACATAAAACCTGAAATCTTTGAGTGCTTTGACCAATTCATAATCCTATTTATATAATATATTATAATTCAGCTCAACATCTCAGAGGGCTCTGCTGAAAAAGGCTATGGGTTATTCATGCCCTTCTTCATTTTTCTATAGTAGCACAACAACAATGGTCTCCTCCAAGGCAAAGGAAAAGATGCATAAATATTTGGTATAGTCAGGGATGGATAATACAGGGGCTTCAAATAGAGCTTGCTTGATCCTTTGGAATGATGAATTTTCCTCTAGTGACCATTTTATCACAACATCTTTATTCAACATTTTAGTGATAGGCTTAAGAATTTCAACAAAATTTGGCACAAAATGTCTGAGGAAGTTTATCTTACCAATAAAAGACTATATAGCCTTTTTATTTCTAGGGATCTCAATCTCTTGAATGGCACAAACCCTCTTTGGATCAATTTTTATACCTCTTTCTGATATGATGTGGCCCAAGTGATTTCCTTATGGCATGGAAAAGTGGGACTTCCTAGGATTCAAAGATATTCTATATCTCCTGCATTTCTTGAAATCTTGCTCCAAATGCTGCAAATGTTCATCATCAGACTTGGAGAAAATGGTTATGTCATCCAAGTATATAACAATAAATCTTTCCTTTTCCCCCATGAAGGCTATGTCCATGGCCCTCTGAAAAGTGGCCCCTGTGTTCATCATCCCAAAGGGAATCTTGTCATACATGAAGGTTCCCCATGGGGTGGTGAATGTTGGTTTTTATTTATCCTCTTCACACACTGCTATTTGGTTATAACCAAAGTATCCATATAACAAGGAAATTATGTGTGCACCTACCACCTGTTGGATCATGTTGTCATTGATGCCAATGGTTTGATTACTTGGGAGATTGTTGGATCATATGTCATTGATGTAAATGGTTTGGTTTGATTGATGTCATTGGTTGATGTC
>JZKD02S1915894.1:111983-130343 GCA_000966675.3 Picea glauca
ATAATAAGCCTCTTTGAGGGGGAAACCTCCTTTTACCCCACTTAAATTTTCAAGTACAAGATGATTCAAAATGAAAATGTCTCCTTGGTATATATAGGATACTAGGAGGTATAATTACAAATAATGGCCTAAAGTCGACATAATTAAAATAAAATTACTAATCTAAATTACAACTAATGGCCTAAGCTGACATAAATAAAATAGCATTACTAATCTAATATGCCCCAATTAAGGGGTAATGAGCCAACATTAGGGCTTAACACATTGTATGGTGTTGCCCTACCTCAAGGGTTTCAATAATAAAGTCTGGTTTTTTATATTTGCTATATGGATCTATTGTGTATTCAGTAATTGTGTTGATTATATCTTCGGATCTGGTATTGGTTCTTAACACCAACCTTCTCATTTATGTCAAATGCTTGTGGGTAACATTGCCACCACTGGTCACCACACCAAGGTAGTGCCCCCTAAACTAGCTTCTTGAAATAAAAATCGATAAGAATAAATACAAAAGGAATGAATGGGCTTGGAAACATTTGCATCCATGACAGGTGAAACTCACCCTCTACAGAGGCACCCATAGGTAATCCATACATTTCCCTGCTATCACTGCACCCTTTGCCCAGACATCCCTTACCATTTCATCCACTCACATGGCTTAGATTTGTTTTCTCTCGGAAACATCCCACGTCCAATAAGCATTATCCCAATAGGACATCCTATATTTTACTCTAAACTTGGCTTGTAGATTAGTATAATGTCTTTGAGCACCGGTCCAGGTAAAGTTGGTTTTATGCACATATTTAATAACTTGATGATTAGATGTGATTGACATTGCTATGATCCCTATGACTTATGAGCCCATGGAAGGCATATCTGTTGATGTTTTGGGACCATACCCGATGGACAGGTACACATGGGGAGATCATTAGTTCAGACCTCCACATGGATGAAATCCCACCAGATGGATGCCGAGACCCTAGCAGGGGGAAGACATAGATCAAAGGATTGCATCAGAGAAAGAGAAGGACGTTCCACCAGAGGCAACTTTACAGACCCGTACCCAGGGGGGTTGTTCCCTTTCCATTAGGACGCAGGCCATGTAATGCCCATGAAGTCACCTAGGACACCCATGATGTTATCTAGTGCTTGTGGAGGTTTTGGGAGGTATTTGTGTGCCAAGTGGCACATGTGGCAGGTTCCCGAGGCCCAAGAAGGCATAATGTTTTGCTCCAGGAGGCCAACGTTGCCCTAGAAGAGCCTAACGTCACCCTAAAGGGGAACAACATCATCATTTATTCTTGATTTAGGGTTTTAACTATGACATTTAATGTAAAACAATATTTGGCCATGTCGGCCTTTTTGACCTAAAATAAAATTAAAGGTCATTGTTATTGTATAAGTAGAGAGATAAACTCTTTTTTTCTCATCATCTTTCACTCACACTTGTGTGAGGTATGAAATTTACGTGATTCTAAGGGTTTTTGGCTGGAATTATAGTGCACACTTGTTGAAGGAGGGATATTTTTGGTGTGATTGGCATTTTTCTTGGTGGAAAGTCTACAACTATGGTTTTTCATTGATGATACTTGGTGAATGTGAGTAAATTTCTATAATTCCTCTCTTAATTGAATGGTTATAGCATTTTACTTTACATTTTGTTAATTTATGAGATTTCTAGTTCAAAACCTAGGGATCAAGCACATATTGTTGTCCTTGTTCCAATTGCTATCTAACTACTAGATTGTGCCAAGGAGCCATTTTCTTTGTTGAATCCATTGCTAGGGCCTTTCCATTACAACACCCTATCAATTGTTCTTTATACTAGCCGATTTTACTTTGACATTGAGATAAAGAAGGAGGAAAACCTACTAAGGCCTAGGGTTACCTACACCTTACTAGCCATTTTCCCCTAGGGTTTGGTGGTTGAAGCCTTGTCTTACCAACACTTCATCCATCAAATTCCTCTTTTCTTTGGCCTTGCTATTATCATCCAGCTCCTTCAATTCTTGCAACAATTTTTTTTTACTCCATTTTCCCTATGAAGACACTGATCTAATATGTCTCTCTCTTGAGTGCTTTGATCACATCTTTCAAACATCCAAATCTTTGAACAACTACTAACACCTTCTAACCCTAGTTTATATTGACCTACTGACCTTATTTCTGCTATTATCCTTTTGGGTTATAGTCATACTTTGCATCATTTAAATCTTCTTTAAGCAATTGAAATATTTGACTAATGGATAACATTATTTGCTTCTAATGAATGCTGGTGTTATGATATTGATGATTACTCATTCTTTCTCATTTTGAAGATTCTTTAAAGAATTAATTGTGAAGTATTATATTGTGGTTATTGCTACTATACATATTTGTTTACTTCATCAATATATTAGTCAATTGCTTTTATTGAGAAAATATTCGATTATATGAAGTACTAACCAACAAGTGATCTTGCAAATATAGTTTCATGTTACTTTGTTCCGGGCAAGTACACTTCTATTTTTATTATCTCTTTATTGGATGTTTAGCCAGACTTTCTGATTGGTGGTGACTTGTGAGAGGGAAACTTTAACTTGGCCTTTATCCTCTACCTTCTCAAAACCCCAGTTCATCGGGGACGTCTCCCATGGGCCTACCACCCTAAAAAGAAAGAGACATCCTATTTGGGTGAAAGTGATAGGATAGTCTCCCGTTACGTCAATTTGTCTTCATTTACCTTTCCTTTCTATCAAAGTAAAAATTGTGCGATAACATTTTGGAGTCGTTGCCAGGGAACATTGAGTCAATTCTCCTCAAAGACGACACTCATTTCGGTAAGACTTTCCTCAAGAATATTTATATTACAATCTTACTTGGTGACTCCACTAATGGTGATTCCCTTATCTCTTTGATAATTTTAAGAAAATTATCTAGTGACTCCATAATCCACAAGGAGGTACAATAAACCTCCTCAATCTTTTAGAAGAAAGCCTCCCCGAAACTCTCCTGTAGTAAAATCACTCTTCGGAGGAAGTCTTCCTTTAAACATGATGTCTAGCATGGGAACTCATAACAACATCCCAACCCAAGCCAATAACCAAAGACAATGGTCATCCAATCTTTTCAAACCTCTAGACATGACAACTATTCAAAGATACCCTAGGAAAATGCCCCCCAAGTATGAGAATTGGCTGCCTAAGTTCATCGGTACTGATGTAGTCAGTGCCGAGTAGCATATGAGCAAATTTTGGGCATTTTTTCAGCTTCACCCCATTAGTGATGATGTTGAAGACTTGTTCATGAAATTCTTCTCTACTACCCTCCTTGATGCTTCAAGACGTTGGTACAATAGTCTTCCTGATGGCAGTATTAAGACCATGGATAAATTAGAAGAGGCCTTTCTCAAACGATGGAGTATTAAGAAAGACCCCAACATGTTTTTAACCAGGTTGAATACCCTTTGGAAACAAGAGAATGAGACCATTAGATAATTCCACATTAGGTTTGAAGCCTTATTACAGAAGATCCTTATGAGTCATCATCCAACCAATAATTTCCTTGTTTACATTTACACCAAAGATTTTACTGGTCAACTAGGGTATCTCCTTAGGGATAAAAATCCCCAAACAATCCAAGAAGCACAAGAATTAGCTACGAAGATTAAGGACAACATCCACTCATCCAAAATGGATCCTTTCTCATCCTGAAGAGTCAAAATGGACACCAAACCCAAGATAGTCCACAATGCTGAGACTTCTTCAGATATTTGTGCCAGCTTGGAAAAATTGCATATGACCATGGATGGCATGATGAAAAACCAAGAACAAATGATGAATAATATTTTCAACCTAGAAAGAGCTCAACATCAAGCATACAGGGTCCCATATAAAGGCCAATTCCAAAAGGGGAACCAACTTTATTGACCAAAGAATGATCAAGAGGTTCCTAATACTTTATCTCCTACAAATGTCGGGGATGAAAATAGTTGGTCTTTGCAGTGTAGTGAAGCACATTGGGAACATAAATGTCCCTACAACAATGGAAGCCATGACCAAGTAAACATAGTGGGCCATGTTATAGAGGGATCTCAGATTTTCCTCAATATCATCCCTAAGGAACATCGAGAGGGTATAAAAGAAGCATCCAGGAAGGCTAAAATGGAAGTAATAAAAAACTTATACTGGGAATAAAAAAGGAAGATGAAGAAACAATAATTTGAGGTGTATAGACGAAATAATCTAAACTAACCTATCTCTACCAATCCTATAATAGCCTAAACAAAGCCTCCACCTTTGGACATTCTCCTTCCTAGAAACCCTTCCAAAAACGAAAGAGTGGAATTAAACTTTGACTTCGAAGGGGTGCTATCCAAGATGCACATGTCTATCTTGTTAAGAGAAGTCATCAAGGTACCATCTGTTAAGGAAATATTTGATAATTTCTTCAAGGGATCAGAGGGACCAATGGACTCCCCTATCATGTTACAAGCTGATCAATTTAGGGTCCAATATGATGAACACCCACCTTTCTTCATGACCTTATTAATGAATAACAAGAGCCTCAACAATTGCATGTTGGATTTAGGGGCCGATGCCAACATGATGTCACTCAAGGTCATGCAACGATTGGGCCTAAAAGGCACACGAACTTACAAAAATGTGTGTGGATTTGAGTCTAGAGACATACCCACACATGGGGTAATTGAAAATGTGGAAGTACTCCTTGAGAAATACCTTGACAGAGTAATCCACATTGACATAGTGGTGGTAGAAGTCCCAGATGTGTGGGAGATTTTATTGTCTAGGAAATTTTCTTCAATGCTGGGAGGCAATCTTGAAGTGGAACTCACCTACGTTAATGTACCTTTGAAAAATGGGACAATAGGACATATCCCGAATGTGCCAATGACCAAAACCCATGTACAAGAAACTAGTGACCCCATCAAAGATGACAAAGCACATGAACAAATCATGGAAAATATTCTTGAATTTTCTCCTGATGATATGCCCTTTGCAACGGAGGAAAACTTTGATCAAATAAAATGTCCCAAGAGATAAGAATACCAAAAAATCCTAGAAAAGTGCAAATATAAGGAATTCGGGGCTATAAAGTTACTAAATAAGGGAGAAAGCGATATATTGATTCGACCATCTCAGCAGGAAGACTTCACAGCAGAATCCCACCCTCCTCCCTCTGAAAAATATACCAGGGTTGTTTAGGAAACAACTAAATTCAAAATCAGGGAATACATGGAGGGAGATGTAGTATGGATGTGGGATGCCAAGAAAGGGGAGCCTACTAATGTCAAAGGAAATACTCAATTTTTTCTTGGACCTTTCAGAGTTTGAAGAAAGTCAATTGATGATTCTTACTACTTATCTACATTGGAAGGAAGAAGGTGTCCATTAACAGTTAGCGGGAACCTCTTCAAACCCCACCAAGGTGGGGGGACTTGAATTCACAGGTAAGTGCAGGTAAGTAGACATTTGCATTCATTTTATATACCATTTTCATTGCATACTAGAGTAGTTTGTTTCCACATTTGTATATATCCTTGATTTCATTTTTGTGATGAGCTAGGGGTGATACCACCACCCCAAATGATTGCTAACAACTTTATGTTGAGATCAATAAGGTTATAGGTTATGCTAGGATATTATGAGGTTCTCATGTGCTCTATGATGAGAACATGTCCTCGAGTTGGAGCCAGATGTTATCCCCCAGTTTAGGGATGAATAAGGAGATTATGTCTCGAGGCCCACAAGTCCTATACATGGAGTACCGAGAGCCATATTGACTTGAGCATGGCTTTGGAAGGTCCATATTTTCATTCTTCAGCGCCTCCACTTTGTTAGCAGCAACAACATCCGTCACCCCGACCTGGTCCTGTAGTCAAAATGGATCTTTCTCCATGAGGTAATGAGTCCGGGTATCATGGTATGTGTCACTTTGATCCTCAAAACCTTTGAATACGTGCATTCAATTATTTTTGTTTCTAATGGGTGCTTGGATATTATACCTATCCACTTGACCATATCTGGGGGGAATGAAAATATTCCCTAGTAAGTTGGTGCCCATAGGTTTTGATTTTACATTGGGGGGATTCATGAGAAGCCATCCTCCGCTCCCACCATACTTACCACTTTCCATCTTTCTCCCACTCATCCATCCCATTACACTGGTCCGGGCATTGGGTTGGCCAAATATTTAAGGGTTGCACCTTACCTTATGGGAAGAAGGGGCTAAAGGCCCAGATGGTAAAAGTAGCTGGAAAAAGATAGAATCCAAAGAATGAAACCTTGAGATGATTTTCCTAGGGATCCCTGAGAAAGCAGTAAAAATATTCTCAGCAAGAAACAGAGAGACCCATAAAAATAATAAAACAAGACCTAGTTAGAGTATAGGGGGTCTCATCACGAGCCAACCTATTAGGTCCATGGGCATGTAAAGTTATGAGACTACTAGCAGCTGGTCACCAACTAGGGTAGTGGCTCTTGGTGGCATAGACAAGATAAAGGGGGTCACATCATGAGCCAACCTTCTCATTTCCGTCAAATGCTTGTGGGTAACATTTTCACCACTAGTCACCATGCCAAGGCAATGTCCCCTAAACTAGCTTCTTGAAAGAAAAAGAAATAAGAATAAAGACAAAAGGCATGAATGGGCTTGGAAACATTTGCATCCATGACATGTGAAAATAACCCTCTACAGAGGCATCCACAGGTAATCCATACATTTCCCTGCTATCAATTCACCCTTTGCCTGGACATCCCTTACCACTTCATCCACTCACATCGCTTAGATTTGATTTCTCTTGGAAACATCCCATGTCTAGTGAGTATTAGCCCAATATGACGTCCTAGCTTTTACTCCAAACTTGGATTGTAGATTAGTATAATGTATTTGAGCACCGGTCTGGGTATAGGGGGTTTTATGCACATGTTTATTAACTTGATGATTAGATGTGATTGACATTGCTATGTTCCCTGTGACTTATGAGCCCATGGAGGGCGTATCTATTGATATTTTAGGACCATACCCGATGGATAGGTACCCGATGGACAAGTACACATGGGGAGATGATTAGTTTGGACCTCCACGGGGATGAAATCCCATAAGATGGATGCTGAGACCCCAACAAGAGGCAAAGATAGATTAGAGGATTGCATCGAAGAAAGAGGAGGAAGTTCCACCAGAGGCAGCTTGGCAGACCTATACCTAGGGGGGTTGTACACTTTCCATCAAGATGTAGGCCTTAGAAGGCCCATGACGTCACCTAGGACACCCATGACATCATCCAATGCTTGTGGAGGTTTTGGGAGGCAATTGTGTTCCAAGTGGCACTTGTGTCAGGTTCTTGAGGCCTAAGAAGGGCCAATGCTTTTCTCCAAGAGGCCAACGTTTCCCTAGAAGGGTCTAACATCACCCTAAATGGGTATGCCACCATCATTTATGCTTTATTTAGGGTTTTAACTATGACATTTAATGTAAAACAATATTTTGATGTAAATTTGGCCATGTCAGCCTTTTTGACCTAAAATAAAATTAAAGGTCATTGGTATTGTATAAGTAGAGAGATAAAAATCTCTTTTTCTCATCATATTTCACTCACACTTGTGTGAGGTCTGAAATTTGTGCCCTTATTAGGGTTTTTGGCTGAAATTGTAGTGTGCACTTGTTGAAGGAGGGTTGTTTTTGCTGTAACTGGCATTTTTCTCTGTGGAAAGTCTACAACTAGGGTTTTGCATTGATGATACTTGGTGAATGTGAGTAAATTTCTGTAATTCTTCTCTTGCTTGAATGGTTATGGAATTTTACTTTACATTTTGTTGATTTATGATATTGCTAGTTCAAACCCTAGGGATCAAGCACATGTTGTTGTCCTTATTCCAATTGCTATCTACCTACTAGATTGTGCCAAGGAGTCATTTTATTTGTGGAAGCCATTGCTAGGGCCTTTCCATTGCAACACCCTATCACTTGTTCTTCATCCTAGCCAATTTTACTTTGTCATTGAGCTAAAGAAGGAGGAAAACCTACTAAGGCCTAGGGTTACCTACACCTTACTAGCCATTTCCCCCTAGGGTTTGGTGGTTGAAGCCTTGGCTTAACAACACTTCATGCATCAAATTCATCTTGTCTTTGGCCCTACTATTATCATTCCACTCCTTCAATTATTGCAACCATTTTGTTTGACTCCATTTTCCCTATGAAGACACTCACTCTCTCTTGAGTGATTTGATCACATCTTTCAAACATCCAAATCTTTGAACAACTACTAACACCTTCTAACCCTAGTTTAGATTGACTTGCTGACCTTATTGCTACTATTATCATTTTGGGTTATAGTCATACTTTGCAACATTTAAATCTTCTTTAAGAAATTGAAATATTTGACTAATGCATAACATTATTTTCTTCTGATGAATGTTGGTGTTATGATATTGATGATTAATCATTCTTGCTCATTTTTAAGCTTCTTTAAAGCATTAATTGTGAAGTATCATATTGTGATTATTGCTACTATACATCTTTGTTTACTTCATCAATATATTATTCAATTGATTTTATTGAAAAAGTCTTTGATTGTATGAAGTATTAACCAAAAATTGATCTTGCAAATATAGTTTCATGTTACTTTGTTCCTGGTAGGTACACTTCTGGTTTTATTATCTCTTTATTGGTTGTTTAGCCAAACTTTCTGATCGGTGGTGACTTATGAGAGGGAACCTTTTACTTTGCCTTTATCCTCTTCCTTCTCAAAACCCAGGTCACCAGGGACGTCTCCCCTAGGCCTACCACCCTAAATCGAAAGAGACATCCTATTGAGGTGGCAATGATATGATAGTCTCCCGTTATGTCAATTTGTCTTCATTTACCTTTCCTTTCTATCCAAGTAAAAATTGCACGGTAAAAAGTCCCAGACATTTTACTTTCTTAGAATCAAAGGAGTACAGGTCTTGGTAAGGTTTGGTGATCTCCAGACCTAGCTCTTCCATAACAACTTTGGGCATGACATTGTGTGAGGCTCCTGAGTCCATAAGACAATTATGCATGATATTTTCATGAACATTTAAAGATATGTAGAATGGTGGAGAAGCATCAGAGCCATCCTCAATGTGTGGACCCATTGTAATGGCTATGTTTTCATCCTCCAAACTGATCACATCAGAAGCTACACCAGGAGGAGTTCGCTACAAAACTTTCATCATAGATTTTTTGAAAGGTTCATTCTTCATCAATTCTGTCAAAGGCACAGGGATCTTGATCTTGCTCAATTCATGTTCTAGGCTGAAAGAGGCTGATGGCCTATCAACCTCCTTTATTTCAAGGACTACAGGTTTAGGTGGGGGAATTGGTTGAGCTTTAGATGACATAACTTTACTTGGATTTGGATTGGGAGAGACTTCATCCTGTTTGTTTTGATTAGAGGTAGTGTCTTTGGGAGCCCTTTCTGTCATCCTCAAATCATATTTCTTTTGGGGTTGGCCTTGAATAACTCCCTCTTTCCCTATTTGATTATCAAACTTATTTGAAAGTTGTGATACCTCATATTCTTTCCATGTTAAATGACTGGTATGGTAATCTGTTTCATTGAAAATAACAGTAGTATCATCCACGACATCACCGCCTGCATCCATCTCTTCAATTTGATTGTTTTGGAAAGGAGGCACTACCCTTTGATCATCAACATTTATGCTTTCTCTCTACATTATTTTAGGAGCATCATTAAGCATTCTAAATTGGTTTGGATTTCTATTTCTAGCCCCTTGAAAATCTCTATTTGGTTGTTTAGATTCCTCTTAGGGCCCTATAATTATAGGAAATTTTATGATTCAGATACCATTTGTTGGTCTCATGATGAAGCTCCTGGCTTGCTGACCTGCCTCGCTTCCCCCTCCATTTTACATCATCCACTTATCCTTTCTAACCCATCTATTGTCGCACCTTTAATCCCCTTTCCATCCATTCATTTCACCATTCTCCCTCCATTCTTCTGTGAATAAAACAAAGTTAGATAACCCAGGATAAATAATTAAATAAAATATTAATTAGTTTAATAACTAATTAAATTAATAATTTAAATAATTAGTAATTAGGTTAGTTTGTTTAAGTTAGCAATTAGGTTAGTGTAATAATAAATTAAAATAAAAAAGTTATTACTAATTAATAATTATTAAAAAATTAAACAAACATTATTTTAATACAAAACATTAATAAAAGATTTAAATATAAAAAAAAATTAATGATTAATAATTATTAAAAAATTAAAACAAAACAAATAAAAAATACATATAAAATAAAATATAATACACATAAAACATAATAAAAACAAAATAAAAATAAAACAAATAAAATCAAAATACAATAAAAACAAAAACATATAAAACAAAATAAAACATAAAACAAAAACAAATAAAAAACAATTAAATAAAAACTATTTTTTTTTATGCCAAGTTTAAAGCCTATTCCCTTTTCCATATTCCAGAACCTTCCCCTTACGTCACTAAACCAAAGGGGGGTCCAGAAAGTAAACCAACTCTTTCCACTTGTCACTTCCACAAGATTTCAGACCTCCCTAATACCACTTACCACCTACCCCCCCCTCCGAAATACCACCTTCCCCCCCAAAAAAATGCTTTTCACAATGTTTTTACCAGTCGTCTTCTGAGGTGGATTCTATGCAAACCAGGGATCATTTTGAAAAACCTAAAGAGGGTTTTCTCTACAATGGGTTGATATTCAATAACCTCTCTCATAGTTTTCACAGTTTCCATAGTTTGGGAGAATCAAGAGCATCGTTGAGCCCTATTTTTCGGTATTTCAGTTTTTTCTGTTTGACACATCTTCTTCAAACCCATATCCCAGACAACTAGAGATGAATTTCAAAAAATCGAAAGATTTGGTTTCTTAGAACAAGCTGATATACAAAAACCTCCCCCATATTTTACACAACTATCTCAGATTGGGAGAATCAAAGACTTCCTTGGACCTTATGTTTTCAAAATTTTGGGAGGCAAATAAATCAAAAGAGATAGATGGCAGAGGGATCAAATTTACCGAGAAAAGAACAGTTAGTGGCACAAAACACCTAGAAACAGAGGATCAAAAAGCAATCAATCAAATACAATATATTCAGGTAGTTCTACAATAGTCAAAAGACAAGTGGCATAACACCAATTAAACAATCAATTTCCATATTCAAAGGAAAAGTTTTGAGGCATTCAATCATCAATCCCAGATCTTCAGGAAGAGGATTCCACTCTAGCTTCAACATTCGAGGCATATTGCAACTATTTTTTTGAAGATTCAATTTTATTTAGAATTGTTCATTTATGGTGTTTCCTATGAACTAGGGGCAATTTTAAATTGTAATTTTATTTAAAATATTGATTTCAATGATGAAAGAGTTCAACTTGTGTGAAAGGATGCCTGGGCCCTACAAAATTTTGGGGAAGGGAAACCCCTGCAAATGTATGAATGCCATGTTTATTTCTTTGTGAGATTAATATAGCAAGCCTGTTTATGGCCTGAGATTCATCACAACGCTTATCTTCAACATGTATTTTCTCTATTTTATTTGTTTATCTTACAACAATTTTCTAAGAGTGGTGTGACTGGTATTCATCTTTATTTGGTTCTCCTTTCACCATAGAATTTTCTTTTTGTGTATTTCTGATCCTCTGTTCTAGAATTCATCCATTTCTAGATGCTCTGTTTCAGCTATCAGATCTATGTGTTTATTCTTCTGCAACTGCATGTAGGGATTCACCCATGGTTAGGTTCCTCTTATGTAGTGGTTTTTGTTTATGTGTTCATGGTTTTTCCTCCTAGGATTCATCTTTGGTTAGATGCCTTTTTTGGTTCAGTACCTCTTATCCTTCGTCTTCTAAAGATGCCATAAGAGATTCATCCTATATTAGGTGCCTCTTATTACAGTGGGATTCACTCTCTTTCATACCAGCTTTACATCATTTTAACTTGTTGAATAGGGTGCCTATTTTTCCTAAGTGTTTCAAGGAGATTTTCAACCTGTGTTAAACTGTAAACCATTTAAGTTCATGTCCTGACTCCATTTTCCCCTGTTCCAACCAAACAATTCAAAACAAACAAACAACCCTGTACTTTCTAACTAGCCTAACATTGTAATCCAAACAAAGATAAATTATATAGAGAGATCCCTCTCTGAGTCTTGGAGGGATAGATCCTTGACTCCAAAGTGATTTTGTAGTTACCTATACCCATTTCTTCTTCATCCTAAGAAATTACAGAGCGATAACAATTCCCATTTCATCTTAGCTATTTTAGATGTCATATCCTTCAAATTTTTGGTCATTTCATCAAATTTGGGATCATATGTGGCTGGGTTAGAGGAGGGAGGGGAATCCTCTCTCTGTTTCTTCTTATCTTTACTAGATCTGGTCTTTAATTTGTATAAGGCCAAGATATTAGATTCAGCCTCAATGGATGCTTCGTGCATGGACAACAATGTGGTGGATCTTCTTTCTCTCACAAGGAGGAAGAAATCTACATCGAATGCATTAGAATAAGTGATCTTGGTAGAGGCTTTAGTTGGTTTGATCTCATCTGGGATTCTACCATACATCTTATTGAATCTCTTGGTGAGTTCTGAAATAGATTCACCATTCTTTCTCTTTAGGGCCCCAAAATCAGTGATGTAGTAGAGATAATATTTCCTATCTCCCCATTGTTTTATGAAATTTTCATCCAATGCCTCAATATCTACAATGGAGGATGGAGGAAGACCCATAAACCATTTTATGACTTACCCATCCAGAATCCGTACAAACAACCTCATCCACACATCTGCATAATTAATGTTAAAGTTGTCTGCAAAGCTATAGAAGGCTACCAGATGTTCCTCAGCAATGAATTCACCCTCCCCATTATATATTGGTAAATATTTCATGTAATCTGTGGCTGGGAGTGAATATAAGTCTGCAGGCAACACTAGGGGTGCATATCTGGCAAAAATTATGACATCCATCTTGTTAACAACCATAGCTTGAATAATATGAATCTGAAGATTTATGGGAGATATAGGGGTGGATGAAGGACTGGATGTTGAGGTAGAATCACGATTTGGATATGTCTGAGTTTCTTTGGAATTATGATTCTCAGAGATAGAAAATTCAAAATGATTGTGATTTTTATTAAACGTAGGTTCTTTGTGTGCAAATTTACCCTTGAGGGGGAGGTATATCTCTGAGCTAGGGTGGATTTTCTTAGTTTCCTTTCTAGCTCAGAGGCTACTGTGTTATTCATAGAGTTAGGATGAGCCTTCTTGGATTTTCTATTTTCAGATTTGGATCTGTTGAATCCTTTTCTGGGCGCTAGTATTTCTTTCTTAAATTTTACTTAGTGGAGTTGCCAGGTGAAAGATGACAATCTGTTCATGTCTGATCTTTTTTCACCATCAAAGGTCAAAGATAATCAATGTAATTCTCATAGGGAAATATACTTATTTACTCCGTTCCCTAGAAACGACACCAGAAGATGTTGGTCCTAAGGTCTGCACCTGACTTCTAAAGGGAAAATCTAGGCCACCTCAAGTTTGTAATGATTGGTTTTTTACAAGTAGGTTTTGTTGGTAAGATTAAGGACATGTTTTCAAATATGGTGCACTGGTAGGACATGCCACATAGTATAAAAATAAGTTATATTTTGCTAATGGTATGAGTATTAAATGACAATTGAGGGTATCAAAATACAAACACAGTAAAAAAGAACAAGCAATGCAATGAATCACTTTTTGTGTGAAAACTAAGACTGAAAATAATATCTCAAGACTTAGACAAACATCTAGATGAAAATCATTCAATAGGTTGCAAAATAGTGGATCTATAGCTCAACAATAGCTTTATAACAGGTTGCATAATCAACAAAATACAAACTAAAACAATAGCTAATAGAATAAGGAAATGTACATTGCACACATCACAAAATCTGCATTCAAGATAAGAATCAACACATAAAGATTTGAGTAAGAAAACACAACTGTCATCAACATATATTCACTAGGTAGAAAAATTTACAATTCACTGAGTAGGTCCAATTCTTTTGCTACTTCTACTTTCCTTCCAGAACTCCCCCACCCTCAAAACATACATAGACTGCATATTTAACAGAGTTGTAGAGGTTATCATCTGTATGGGATTAAGACCTAATTCTAGATATCTGTTTGTAGAACAAACTATTAATTTAACTAAAACATTGCATGGAGTACAAAATGTATACTTCCCACTGAACTTAATCAATAGAGTGGTTCTTATCACACACAAAAGATCACTAATTAATTTAATCTAAAACGATTCTGGAATTGATTAACTAAAATCTTCTACTGTCTCTGAGACTGAACTGATGCATGCATTGGATGAATTGTAATTGGTAGAAAAAATAGGAGTGATAGAACATAGTTATGTATCGAGCCCTGGCATGCCTGGGAGCTGTTTGATGCTTCTAGAGGTTAACTGGCTGTATGGGCATATATCCACTTGATCTTCCTCTTCACTAAATTTCTGGAGCGATCTGTAATTGAGACAGAAACATAACCTTCTGTCTGTGTTTGAGCTCTCGGTCATTAAGTGCACTTCGTTTCGACTCGTTGGCTACCATATGTAATTTCAAAAAGATTTGTTAGAAGGTCATCAACCCAATGGTCGTGGAAGAAGACGTGCATTCAAGCATCCAATAGGGGATTATATGAGCGGATGTGGATTATGTGGAGGTGATAGGTGATATGGAGAGTAGTCGAGAGAACATGTGGTGAAAGTTGAGCGGTAGAGGGAGTGTGAGTGGAGGTGAGTGGAGGTGATGCGGTGAACTTACATCGTATAAGCATATGATTGCGGAAGTTTTTGAGGGTGGTTTGGGTCCACACCGCTCTGACCCACGCAATCCCCCATGAGCTACCATGTACCTTTCCAACAATACCATGGCTTTGATTGCAGGACCACTCAAGGATGTTAACGTTGATGCATTTTCTATCTACACAATGAAGTGTGGTCATCAATCTTGTCCCAATCTGTGATCTGGGTGGCCCTGCTACTTTAGTGCCCCTACTAGAGTTCTATCCATTTTCCATATTAGAACTCCCTTATCTGATTTAGCGATGGTTCTAATTTAGATGAAAAGTTTGCATAACTCTCGGAGTAGTACGGGCCCAGAGTGACATGGAAGTCTCTCGGTACTTTGGCTAAATATTCCTTTCTTACCTACCACAATGATCAATGGTTCTTGTTGATTTGAGATCAATGGTCCTTAATTACTTCAGGTGTTCGGGCTTCGGGCCTTTTTAATGCATAGTCTTTATAATCCTCCAGAGTGCTATATTTCTGAAGTGAGAGATCTGCCTCCACACGGTCTCTAGATTTGGATGGCCAAGATTCACTTTGGGAGTTCGGGCTTCAGGAGATTTCTTCTCCTTGCTTGCGCAATCCTCTGAAGTGTCATATATCCGAAGTGGGAGATCTTCCTCCATGTGTCCTTGTTGATGGAAGACCGAGATTCACTTCAGGACTTCAGGTAATTCTTTCTCTAGTGCTTCAAAAACCTTTCAGAGTGCTAAGTCTCTGAAGTGAAAGATCTACCTCCATGTTTCCTTGTTGATGGAAGGTCCAGATTCACTTCAGGAGTTTGGGCTTCAAGAGTTTTCAATGCATATTTCTTACAATCCTCCAAAATGCTGTATCTCTGAAGTGAAAGATCTTCCTCCACATGTCCTCGTTTATGGACGATCCATATTCACTTCGAGACTTTGGGTAATTCAGGAGTCCTTTACTCACTCAAATTCTCCTTGTTTACTCCCAGAGTATGAGATTGCCTGACACATGTCGCTTTCTTGAAGATCAATGGCCATGAGTGATTGCGGAGACTCAACTCACTCACTCTTTAATTTTCTTCCCGATCCCTGCAATGAGAAGATGCTCGTTCTTAGAGGGATCGATATGCACTTTTGATCTGTTGATCTAGAAATATCAATGATCCTGAGGTATTTCAGGCTCACAACTTGTAGAAACTTTAATTTTCTGCCTGATCTCTGCAATGAATCCCCACTGTCGATCTCTCTCCAATGAAATCCAACAGTTGTGACTTAATATTTGCGTAATCCGACATATGAAAATTGAACCCATTTGTTTGCTTGTATTTCAAGCCTGACATGGCCTATTCTAATTCGCTTTCAAATCTGTGGGAGATTACTAATCTTTCAAAATATTTTTTGAACCTGACCGTCTCCTGTGCACACAGAAAGACTTGGTGGACCTACATCTTTCCATTAGTGGAAAAATGATGACATGCATTTGAAACCAAAACTAGAACATGTGATCCTTTTTTAATAAATCAAACAAAATGGTGTGAATTAGGCAACGAAAAATAGGGTCATTATGTTGAATGAATAAAAAATGGAGGATAATCTAAGCAAGAAACCACAAGAGTCAGAATTGATGGATGGATATGGTAAAGGAGGGAAAAGGGTAGGGGTGTAGAACTAGGTTACAACAACTCTAGAGGAAAATATGACTGAATGGAATGTTGATACAAACACAGATAATTCAAGACCATGTTTGGAGAGAATGGTGAGAACCATTTTTTTCTCCTCCTTAGATTTATCAACCCCGCAAGATTTGAGTTGCGACAGTAAATACTTGAATTTTGTAAAGAAATATTGGATATTGTCGAAGCGTTTTGGATCCAATGTGAGAAATTCCACCTCCATCATGTGTTCCCTTATCTCATCCTATTTTCCAAAGAGCCCTTCCAAGATGTTCTAGACTTCATTGGGAGTCTTACAAGAAGATATGTGAAAAAGGAGATCGGGAGAAATAAGACTACAAATTGTTTTGAGTGCTTCATCCATTCGATTTAAATACTTGGATTTTTCTATGGCTAATGTCAGTTATGTATCTATATTCAAGGGTAACCTGTACAATCCTCTGGTTCAGATATGAATCATTAGTCTCTCCTTCCATGCAAAGTAGTTGTAAGGTGTAAGAATGAATTCTTTTTGGAAATCGATCTTTCCGATGTCTTCAATCTTTTGTACCATCAAACAATTTGGTGTAGCTTTTCCTTAGATTCTGTTGGATCTGATACCATGCAAATGTGTTGAACCTGCACAGAATAGATCTAGCTATAAAATACCACACACATTTGCAGAGATAAATTGAGAAAGAATAAGCAAGAGAGAAAGAATAAAAGAATTCTCATTAACCGTAATGAATAATGAATAATTTACACATGATATACTCTATATAACTCAAATGATGTGCACTGGAGGAGAACCAATGCACCATAGTGGTGGTCTAGAGTAATATAGACACACACCAACAATTACGGGAGTGAATTGTCACCTAGTCTAGTCTCTTAGGCAATTACGGGAGTGAACTGCCACCTAACTGAGTTAAATGGTCAACTAATCTTCAATTAACTGACTGAAACAGAGTGTAGTGAGGAGTAGATCAAGGAATCAAGGGTAATGCACCAGTCTAGTGATGAAACCAAGGAAATTGTGCATTATCATGGTGATGATCCCAATGTTGCATGGTGACAAAACCAATGCAACATATAGACTCAACTCAACTAGTCAAACTAAAGTGTCAACTGAAGAGAATATTCTCTCCTAAAAAAATAGGAGACTGGATATTGACTAATAATGACTAATAAACAAGGAAAAAACTTAGGAATAAGAAATCCTAGTTGTGTGTGAAGTAACTCCAACACTAACTCACTCTTCCATCTTACTAAAATATTCTTGATCAATAACTTAGTGATGAATCTTCTTCACTCTTCCATTTTGTTGATTCTTTTGGAAATAAGTCTTCATCATGGGTCTTTGATCTCAGGTACTAGATCAATGTACTTCTATCTACTTATCCAGAATATAGCTCCGACTCTAGCCTCTAGAAGTATAGCTAATATGATATATATATCTCTAGTTCTAGCTTATTCTAGAATATAGCTCTGACTCTAGCCTCTGGAACTGTAGCTAATATGATATATATAGCTCTGATTCTGGATTATAGATTCCCTAACAACAAAACTCTTGTTCACTGAATCTTTTCTATACATGTATATGTATTTTCAACATCCACTCCCATCTCCTTCTATGGAAGATAGTTTATCTTGACCAATTTGAAACCAATTCGAATGTTTAACTATGCCTTTCCCATTTGGACTCTTTGTTTTTGTACTGCCAATGTATCTGTGGAATTCCTTGAATGAATACTCTATTCATTGTCACTCTGTTGACGGGCGAAAATGACCGTCCGTCAACTGGGAGAGTGGAACCGGTCCGGGGTTGTCTAAATAACCCAAGCCGTTTGGTATGGACCACCCTGACGAGTTTAACGGCTC
>JZKD02S1915894.1:130353-142335 GCA_000966675.3 Picea glauca
CGCAAAGAACAAAATCATGGTTCTTTTGAAAATTGCAACGAAAAATCAATGTTTGTGAAACATTGGTGTAGGCAGCTTATGAGACAATGAAAAAATGTGAATTGGCTGCCAACACACTCCTACCTTGGGAAGACACTTATGCTTGTATTGTTATCATAAGTACCTACCTTTATTATTTCTATTCAAAGTATACATCATATGGACATGACATAGTATTAAATATTCTTATAGCATGCAACTTTATGTGCCTCTTATAAGAGGATTATTTCTCCTTTACGATCTCTAAATTTTTTTTCATTACTTTGATGCTCTTTCCACTCCTGAACTACATGTTCCAACTGCTTGCATCCTTCTGTTCCTTCACTTTAAGTTATTCAGAATCAAGAATGTTGTCTATGACAATTCGATCCATATGTAGCCCCTTATCTGATTACAAGACAATACAATTGCCCATATTGTTTTCTAAAGGCTTATAAATCTTCATAACAATATTCCTTTCACTGTAAAACAATATGTGTAGGCGACTATCCAGAAATATCTTTAATGAGATTCCTCTCACTCTATAACAAATTTTAAAGGAGACTATCTAGAAATATCTAATGATAATACTCTCACTCTTTACAACATATAATGTGGAAATATGGAAACTCTCTTTACAAAATTCCTCTCACTCATACAAGGTGGCAATATAGAAATTTAAAGAGTCCCTCTCACTCTTATAATACACAATGGTTGATGTACAAGCCTTTTAATAGACTTCATGAGATTACACATATGCATATTATATTTACAAAATTTTAAAGATGGCTTATTTATGGACTCATTCTCCCTAGTGTACTGGGATGAGTCTCACATCTTCTGACCTATGACAATACCTCTGATGTTGGTGATGAATCTAACATTGAATTTGATGCATAGTATGATGTTGAATCCAAGTAACCATTGGACCAAACTATTGATCTTCCCAGTAACCTGTATAAGCTCTCCTTGTAGATACCAAGTACTATTTCCATGTCTGGAGTAGCTTCCCTTGCATACAAAAGTACTCAATCATTTTGAAATGTAACTACATAGCCATCATCTTCAAATGATGCAACTGAGAGTGGGTTTACCTTTAAGTATGAGAGATACAACAAATTCTCAAATCCTCCCGATTTGAGTTGGAATATTGTATATCCATACCCACTTATTTCTTGTTTGGTATTAGTTCTAGATCCCACAAAACAATATGTGTCTAATTATGAGAAAGTCAAAAATATTGATCTCATCCCAATCATGTGGAGAGATGAACCATTGTCCACGAACCATTCTTTGATGTCTTCATAAATCACTTTTCCAAGACCAGCCATCAAGAAGTATTCTTTTCCAAGCCTTTCAGTAAGACCATTGAATTCATTTGTAGATGTTGTTTCTTGTATTCTCACAAGTTTCTCAAATCCTTCAAGTTCTTATTCAAATATAAGTGTGGGTAAAGTGTCCAACACTTTTCAATCTAGTGTTCACTCTTACCACAATAAGAGCAGAGCATCTTGTTCCACGATTCCTTCTTATCATTCCTCCTTTTCCTCTGACTTGAGAAATGATATTCCTTCTTCTTGGGGGGGTTTACTTGCACAAAATGTCTTCTCAGATACTTCTCCACATCATGGTTGTTAGTTCCACATGAAGTACATGGATAACTAGACTATTTTCCAGTGGGAAAAGTCTTCGCTCCTTCTCCTATAGCATGCACATATTTACCTAGAGATAACTTGCACATGTTACTCTTCTATGGAATAGAAGGTAAGGCCATTTTATTATGTAGGACTTCTTCATATGAGGTTCTCGTTTCTTCAACTTCCCTCGATCATTGTCCATATTGACGGGAATATGAATATTCTTCTTTGTCAATCATGTACTTGGAGGGAGATAGTGTAGGAGAGACTATCTCATTCTCTGCTTGTCCAACTTTACTGATTGATGGTGCCATATTAAAATTTCTCTCTAGTTCATGAGAAATACTCATATGGAAATTTTCATGACTTAGTAGTCATTCTCACATCCTTTGTTTCTCTTCATCAAGAGCTTGCATCTACATCCTCAACTCAAATTTCTCTCTTTGGATTTGTTGATTAATGTTCTTTTTCAGTCTCAATTTCATAAGAATGTTTCTCATCTTGTTTCCTTGAAAAGAGGCTTCAATATATTCACCAACTTGAGCTTCAGATCTCATCACATAAACAACTTGAAAAACACTTCAAAATTAGCTCTGATACCACTTGATCTGAAAATATTTAGACACCACTTATTGCTGAAAATATATACATGCATTATCGAACTTGTTTATGTATAATTTATAGGATCTATTGAGGTGATTACAAAATTTTGATGATGTTCTCTTTACCCAAAAATCATAAAACTGAATATTATCTTGAAGTGGAAATGCGATGACATAAAATAACTCAAATTACAATGCTGATAACATATTTAGTTTTATCTTTAAGTTCCTTTCAAAACAATAAAACTGCTTATCTTCATCCCAAAATACCCAAAAATACCATGCAAATGGACCAAATAATCCAATCTTGAGGATGCTATGAAAATATGCTACTCAAATGCAAAAATAGAGTTCCTAATTGAAATCCTTGTGAAATTATGAAACTTTTGACTATAAAGTCAACCACTTTCCAAACTAGCTCAATTGTGCACCTTTCGACACGTAAAACAATGCATTAAATACTCATAAATGAAAAATTGAGTAAATGTTTTTACAAATTACCTCAAATCACCAAAAATACTTCATATTGACGATCCTTGCAAAAAATCACATAGAATCAATATAAGACACTTGAAATTCTATCAGGGTACCATTTGGCATGCTTTACGATGAAACACAAAATTAAGATGTACTTGCACATACTTATGTACCATCAGTACAATCTCTTTTTCCATGAAGTCTCAGACTCTATGCCTTAGAATGTGTGTCCTTTGACCGTGTGCAACTCGAAATGTGTGCCCAATATATATAGGGCGACCTTCAAAAAACCGTACCTCGAATTAACAAGTTCATTACTATATTTAGCAGGAATCTCCACTATATGTGGGTTTGTGGCATATTTGTTAGAACCTCTCGCTATTATAGCTGAGGTCCATGGTTCGATTCCCTTCTATGCATTAATTTTATGGCATAAGTTTGATTTTTCCATTGATTTAAATGGTATATAATATATAGTATATAATATAATATATATAATGTATAATATATAAGTATGCCAAAACTCCCATGCCACTGTTTGTATTAAGGCCCCACAGATAGATGTTGGTCGCATGGCACAATACAATGACTCTAGGCTAGGGCTAGCCTCGACCCCTTTTCACCCCAAAAAACTTTACATCCAATTCAAATAAATTATATACCATTAATATGTTAAGTTCTATGGTATGGTAAGATGGTTGTGGGAGATTTGTTAAGTCGTGGATATTTGGAGGTCACGGGGTCGATTCCCCCGGACTCCATAATAATATTACACAACATAAACCATCACTAGCCATTGAGGGGCTGCCACATGGTAGCCTCTCATTGGCTATCCAATGCCATGTGTCATTCAACCATTGAACCACTTGGATGCCACTTGTCAACCCGTGATTGAACCACCTGTGTTTCCCATTTAGATGTATGATCAGTCAACGTTTCACCTTCGTGTGTGGCCATGTCACATGTACAGTCATGCTACATGTCACTGTACGGACATGACACATGTCCTTTTACCCCTTTGAATTTTGATTTGGACCTAAAATTTGACTGTCCATAACGTTTGCATACAAATTCTGTTTGATGAACTATTTGCACCATTGGAAAGATGATGACGATCTCTACACAACGATGCCATTTTTTAGAATATTTGAGACGGTCAAATTTTGAGCATTTATGGATCCCCTAGGACCTATGTGAGCATTTTGGATCCTCCCAGACCTCTATGAGAGTTCCTTACATCCTCCTATATCAATACCATATACCAAGTATCCAATATGTTCCAATGTCTCAACAATATGCCTCAAGTATGTACCATAACCATCAAGATGATATACCGAATATATATGCCAATATCACAAAGATGTGCCTCTAACAAAGAACTATAACATCCATGAACTAAGTACCAATAATATGTCTCAAGAATGTATCAATAACACCAAGACATGAACCTCAACCAAGGGCCTCCAAAAAATGCCTTAAGCATGTGCCATACCATCCATTATGCAAGCCTCAAACAAGCACATTAAATACATACCTTTACTCATGAAGAATACCTGTGCACATAATCTTAGATCATCAAACCAACCTAGTGTATATCATCTTTAGAAAACAAGAGATATTATCTACTTAAATATTTTTTCCATAGATCTGAGACCTATACACTATCAACCCATAGACATCCTCTCATTATTCCACTGCAACTCGTGGATGTACGCACCTTTCTCCACTACGACGCATGGATAACCTCAGAAGGCTAGTTTGCAGAATTTTCCTTCGCTTCCCTTCGCTACCTCAAAATTCAATACCTCAGACTTCTCTTCCTCAGATATTGATCCAGATTATTTTTCAGAATGAAATGAATGCAGAGATATTACAGTGAAATACACATAAATATTTCCAAAAATAGAGAAATATAGTAATACACAATTTCTATTAATGAAAGAAATGTACAGAGACTGTAAAAATACAGAGTGAAAGACTCGCTAGAATGGTGGAAGCTTATCTCCGAGAAGAGATGTGATGGCTACTCACATTCACAAGAATATGATTGTTACAATGAGACTCCAAAGGATTTTTTAACATAAGTAAAATCCAAAACCCTAACCCCAGAAGATGAAAAGCCAAAAGGTTTTTGGGCCCCGATGGGGGTAGTTGATACATCAACTTCTCAGGGGCGTAAATTTTGCATACCGTCTCCATTTAGGGCGCTTGATACACCATTGGAAATGTCTAATTGAGAAGAACGATTTTTGACTATCCCAAGTCAGCGCCATAAGAAATCACCTGGGCCCCAAATCCCCCAAAAGTGTCATTTAGGGCATCAAAATGGCCCTGAAAGTTTGGAACCCAAAAAATTGCCAAAAAACTGCCAAGATGGAAAACTGTTTTTCGAGCCCATGGAATAGGTGGGTGGCCACCGATATCCACCTGGATCAGATATGCCAATTTTTTTTTTTACCAAGATATTACTTGAAAGATGGATAAACATTGGACTTGTGTGTATATTTATGAGAGACTTCTTGTGGTGTATATATAATTTTTCTAGGTAACTTATTTCCTTACTTCAGGGGTTTCTAGTGACAACCACTTTACCTTTTAGTTAATGAATTGTAACCATTTAGAGATTCTTACCCAATATTTGGAGATTCCAACTTCATGAAGTCATAACTCCTCAACTATGAGGAACTACGTGGCATACCACCTACCGTTGGAAATGACATGATGATGATTATTCATCTATGAGGGTTTTGTATACACTTGAAGTGTTCTTTAATGTCATTTTCCTACAACAAATTCAGGCCTCATGACCACACCTATGGGTTTCTTGTAGAATTCTTCAAAGCGTCTTCCCATGAGGGCCATGCTTAAAGATACACCATAAAGGAACCACTTTGGAGACTTCTTCAATTATACCCAATGCTTCTAGAGGCTTCTAGACTTCCACTAAAGTTTACATCAATGAAAATCAATTTTCCAACAATATCGCCCTTTGGCATTGATGGAAACACTTATTCTCCCCTTGCGATCAATACTCCCCCTATTTTCATGCTTTTGTCCTTTCTCTCCCTTTGACATCAATGCAAAAGGGTAACTCCCCCTGACAAACTGCTTCTGGACTTTCTCTCTTCTAGTGCTTTTGTCCATTGGTGCTTCTTGATGAAGTAAAATGTTAACATATAGAAAATAATTCATATTAAGATTCCTTTATCGTCTCTGCACAAATGATTTCTCTTCCCTTGTATTCTGAGCGTAAAACGTGTAGATCACTATAGTGCATAAACTATTTCAAGTTTCTGTCAAAGATACTCAATTGTCTCTCTTGGGAGAGGTTTAGTGAATATGTCTGTAGTCTGTTCTTTTGTCCCAATATACTCTTCCTGATATTATTTTCTGTAACCCACTCCCGTAGAAAGTGAAACTTGATCAGAATGTGTTTGGTATTGGAATACATCACTAGATTCTTGGAAATACTGATAGCGCTGGTGTTGTCATAGAATATTGAAATGGGATAATCATACTTCACTTGTATATATTGCAGGGTTTGCTTCATTCATAGGACCTAATTACAACTTGTTGTTGCCGCAATGTATTCTGCTTCTACTATGGATAATGATACTGAAGTCTATTTTTTACTTAACCAAGATACCAGAAAATCATACAAATAGAAGGATGCTCTGCTAGTACTTCTTCAATCATCAATACTTCCTTCCCAATCTGCATCTGAGTAGGTGAACATAGTCAACTCATTCCCTTTTGGATACCACAATACAAACTCTGTTGTTCCTTTAAGATATCTAAATATCCTTTTTACTGTTATAACACGAGTTTCCTTTGGTGTTGCTTGAAATATTGCAATTTGTCCAATTGCTTTCATTACATCTGATCTTGAAGTTGTCACATAGAGTAGGCTGTCAATCATTTATCTATAGAGTCTATGATATTTTTCTTGCGGCTCATCATCTTTTCGTAACTTGCAACCGGTTACCATAGAAGTACTTACTAGTTTGCAATCTTCCATTCCTAACTTCTTCAACATTTCTTTGGTGTACTTGGTTTGTGAAATAAAAATGCCTTCATCTAGCTGAGATATCCGAAGTCCCAAAAATAATGTTAGTTCACCAAGTAGTGACATTTCAAACTCATTCTTCATGTTTTGGGAAAACTTATTACTCATCCTATCATCATCACTTCCAAAGATAATGTCATCCACATATGCTTCAATGACGAGTATGATGTTCCTATCAATATTCACATAGATATTTCTATCTGCATTACCCTTTCTAAATCCTTGCTCCTACAAATACCTGTCCAATATTGAATACCAGGCTCTAGGGGATTGCTTGAGTCCATACAGAGCTTTCTTCAATCTAAAAACATATTCTTCCCTTTTTGACAACAGGAACCCTTCTGGATGTTCGATGTAGAATTATTTTTGTAATTCACCATTTAGAAATGTTTATTTTACATCCATATGATATACTCTGATTATCTTGGAACATGCATAGGCCAAGATCAATATGATTTCTTCCAGTCTAACAACATGGGAACATGTTTTTTCAAAATATAATCCTTTAACATGAGTGTCCTTTGCATACTAGTACTGCCTTGTTTCTAGTGACATGTCCATATTCATTTAGTTTGTTCCTGAACACCCACTTTGTACCAATCACATTTTTGTTCTTCGGTCTTGGAACCATTTCCCATGTGCCATTCTTATCTATTTTATTCATTTATTATTCCATGGCCTTGACCCAATGTTCATCATTACTGGCTTCCTCAAAGCTACTGGGTTCAACTGTGGATAGTAGTGTAAGGTGTATTTTCTATGGTGTGCGTAGTCGTCTGCTTCCTTTGGTCTCTACTCCCGCATTTTTGTCTCCAATAATTTTTTCTGGTAGATAATTTTTCTGAACCTGATGAATAGGTGTCCTGGAGGGAATCACAAAGTTGTGTTGGTCATTCTCTTTCCATTATACTTCTAGTTGTTGTTCTTCCTACTCTTCTTCTTCTTCTACCTATTCTTCTTTTAATTCTTCTTCTCTTTCTTGTTCATTTGGATTTTTCATTTCTTCTTTTGTTTTTAGTACACCTGCTTCATCAATATTTACATTTATGATTTCCACTATCTCCTTGAGTCTCAGATTGTAACATTTGTATGCCTTGCTTCTGCTTGAATATCCAACCAATATTTGTTCATCAACTTGAGAGTCTAATTTTCCAAATTTGTAATCTTCTCTCTTTATGTAGCATTTGCTTCCAAATACTCTGAAATACTTGACAGTTGTTGGTATTCCCTTCCACAATTCATATGAATTTTTGTCACTTTTGCTTCTAAGAATCCCTCTATTCAATATGTGAACTATCATGTTCACTTCTTGTGACCAAAAGATATTGCTCAAATTTGAGTCTTTCAACATGGTTTTGGCCATATATGTTACCGTTCTATTCTTCCTTTCAACGACTCCATTTTGCTGAGGTGTCCTAGCTGCATAAAATGCCTCTTTATTTCATGATTTTCACAGAAGTTCACAAATTATTTTGATGTGAATTGTTCTTCTTTGTATGATCTTAAGAACTTAATTCTTGAATCCATTTAGTTTTCAACCATCTCCTTATACACCTTGAAATTTTTTAATGCCTCTAATTTGTGCTTGAGAAGACATACTACAACCATTCTTGTATAATCATCAAAAAGTAGCACAAAGTACTATTCACCATTCAGTCCTTTTGTTCTTCTTGGTCCACATAGATTAGTGTGCACAATTTCCAATGGCTTTGTTGTATATTATTCCTTTGATATGAATTCAATTCTTATTTTCTTTCCTTGTAGGTAGTTCTTGCACATATTACTAGCCAGTTTCAAAATTTTAGGCATGTCTCTTCTTCCTTTCTACTGATTTTGAGCAAATTTTCAAAGTTTATGTGTCCCATTCTTCTATGCCAAAGCCGATTTCCATTTTCTCTTTCCAAGCAACATCTTTATTTTCCAATCTCATTTAAAATGTATATATTGCTTGGATTCCTTAATGCTGTGGCCACCAATTTTCTCGATCCTTCTTTTCTTATCTCACACTTCTTTGAGTCAAATATTAGTCTATGTCCTTGATCACACATCTGAATCATACTTGGTAAATTATGCTTCATGTATTCAACAAGTAGGGCATTTTATTCCTTGGAATTCTTACTTCCAAGCTTGACTATGCCCTTCCCTATAATTCTGGTTAAGTCATCATTACCAATTGAAATTGATCCGTCTCTTTCTTTCTTCAGAGATATAAATCTGCTTCTGTCACCTGTCATATGTTTTGAGCAACCACTATCAACGCACTAGTCACTTCTTATTCTTTGTGCCTATAGTGCTAGGGAACACTCTTCAACATTTAGTGTATCCTTCTTTTTTATCCAAATTCTTGATGGTCACTTTTGATGATTGTTGAATTATTTCTTTGGTTCCTTTGGAGAAGCTGTCAGTCTCCAATCTTTGGTCACGTGTCCAAAATTGTTGCATTTATAACATTCTACTTCATCGTTTAATGATCCAAAACTGTTATAGTTTGTGTTATAGGCTTCATGAGGCTTTCTAAGATGATTAATTATAGGGTGACCTTCATAATTAATTTTGTCCTTGGCATAAGTTTCAATTTATAGCTTCATGCCCAAAATTATTACAAGAATAACATGAACCAAGAAATATAGTCTGATATATGGGATATCTTCTGAATGATGTTGTTCCTCTATAGCTTTCTTCTTGATTTCTTTACATGGGAGGATACTGATACTAAAACCTGGGTATTCTAGATGGTGCCATCCTTTTGGAATCTTCTTCCCGATCATTCTCATGAGATGGCTTGTATTATTCCTTCTTGGTGGATCCTCTAGTAACTTTTGCAAAAGTCCTTTGTTCCTCTTCCATAGTCATAGAGATCAAACCCTTCTCTGTATGTGTTTGGTTGTATCCTAGTCCATACTTGTCATGATATGGCCTTTGAGCACTAATGATTTCATCCAATATTTTGGTGTTGTTCTGCTACACATCTCTTTTCTAAATTTCCTTCCTTAGAGAGAAAATTTATGTTTCTAATCTTTCCTAATTCTCTTTTTCCTTTACTTATAACTGGCTTATGAGTATTTCTTCAATCTTTTTGGCTTCTTCGACTTTGACTTTTAGTCTCAAAATCATCTACTGATCTTCTTCAGGGTTAGAACCTTGAGATATTTCCTTCAGCTTGAGTAATTCTTCCTTGAGTGATTTATTCTTCTTCCTCTCTTTCTTTAATTCACTTAAATAATCAATTAGTTATGCTTTGAGATCTACTTCACCTTCTTCTTCATAATCATTTTCAAAATCCATAAAAAGTACATTTTTTGAGTCACTGTCACTATCATCATCCTCATATGATGATGAACTATTGTTCTTTGAGTAGAGAATTTTCTTGAAAAAATTGTTCTTGTTTCTTATCTTTGTTGGGTTGAGAAAAAGGTACAAATATTCTCCTTATTACTATGGTTTGTGATATATTATTTGTTGACTTTTTGATTAATTTGAAGTAATTAGGAAAGAAAATGGTTAAAAATTCTTTTAGAAATATTATTGAATGATATTAGATATTTTCTTAATTTTGGTTTGAATTGTTTCGATTTTATGCAAAAAATGGACAATTGTTGTTAACTTAATATAATGAAGAAGATTATGGAGATGCATAGGCCATTGAAGATCGAAGGAATCAAGAATAAAACAGTTTTAAAGAAGATTGAATCTTTATTGTAATCTTCATAAATAGTAAAATAAATCTTGAGGATCTCTCGATCCTCAGGATAGATTAATTTACTCATGTCATTGTAATATGTAAAGGACAGTGAAAAATAGAGAGATACACCCATGAAATTCAACCAAGCATTCGTATCTCTGAATTGTTGACATTATGTACAATAGTCCATTGTAAATGATTTATCGGTTATGGAATTAATGAAAAGCGTTTTGATCATATTTGTGTACTGAGTTTTTAGTAGCAGTACCTTCCGAAGACCGTGGGCTCAGTTGGAAGGAGTTATTGTCTTATCTGTAATCATGTCAATTCTGTTTCAGTTCTGTGATTTAAATTTCCTTGCAATAGTTGAGATAAATTCGTGAGTGTGTTGATTCTTTTATGAATTAGTTATGTTTTTCATTTGCAGAGAATATATGTTTCATTTGAAGATTATCGATTGATGTTTTGTTTCCAATTGTTGTTAGTTTATTTCTTGTGGATTCCTTTCATTTTAGCATACACTATTCCTTTTAGCAAATTCACATTTACTGTTCCTTTTGCTAAATTCACATTTGTTTTTCCTTCTTTAATATTCAATAATTCATTGTTCTTTTCTAGCATGTTAAATAATCATTGATAGATTGATTCATTAAGTGTTTTCGCAGATTAAATTATTGTTTCTTAGCTATATGAATTCAGAAAATCTATTGATGTTTTGATTCACAGTGTGTTATTGATTAGATTACAATTCTGTTGAGTGAGTTATCCATTTCAAAGTCTTCAATGAATGAGTGAAGAAATTGATTATTGTAGTAATTTAGATAGACTCAGATTTGCTTTAGCTAAATTATCTACATGATTTAAACCTCTACGACTATCTGCATATACTTTGCTAACATTATTGAAAGAAAAGACGAATCCTCTGTTGATAAATTAATGTTAGACTAAGGATGTTTTTAGGACATCTTTAGAGCCCAACACTCATGTCTCCCTTTTGATATTTCCTTTCTTTCTTAGTAACTTCTTCTTCATCATTCTCTTTATTCTTAACATATGGACATTTATTATAAAATTGACCAATTTTACCACAATTGAAACATTTAAAAGGAAACTTACCTTTGTACTTTCCAGTTCCTTTCTTTAACTTCCTTACGAAGTTGGACTTATATTCATTTTCATATGAATTATTGCTGCAATTACAGTCTGACTTTGACTTTTGATTTGGCTCTTGTTTGTTCATCTTTGTCTTCTTGGATTCCTAGAATTTTTCTTCCTTCTTCGGTGTATGATTCAATATAGAACCATCATTCTGCCAAAGTCTGCCATATACAAACGACAGTTTCCCATCTGACAAATTCGATACCCATTTGGTATATTTGTTGTCGAAACTTTCAGTATGACAACCATCTGCAATTCCATCATAAATTCTATCATTAATTTCCCCCCTTTGTCAACTTAAAGGAGAGACCACAAGTGGTTTCACTAACCATCTTCCCTGGA
>JZKD02S1915894.1:142762-155816 GCA_000966675.3 Picea glauca
TACATGTGTTTTGATTGCTTATACTGGATTGTATGTGCTTCACTGACATTAATTGTGGGCTTATTTCATTTACCTTCTTTGTACTCCATGTATGTGGGAGAACGTCAAAACTAGATGTAAACTAACTCATAAGAGAACCATGAAAATATCACCAATGCACACTATACAATGTGTACCTAAGATCCCCTTATTCAATTTCGGGCGGATCTAGGACACTTCAACACCACAAAAAATGAACTTTTATTATTCCTGATACAATAATCTTCTAGTTGCCCCCTTGAAATGTACATTTAAAAACTTTTAACACTTTGTCTTTTCCTAATTGAACTTTTAACTTACATTTCCTTTGACATATAATATATTTTTTTTTAAAATACACGCTGATGCACACAATCATTTGAGGCACGTGAAGATCTGCAGTCTGCATGCATGTGGTCAAAGATTTTCAATCACACCATCTTCTTGTGTACGAATTCTTGGCTTTTGGCTCCTCTACAGTTTCATCTTTTATAGCTGTCTCTTCCTCTACGGTAACTACCAGCTGAATAAGTACTGGACAAACCATAATTAATGCATTGATGTATCCATGATTTCCAATAGAATGCGCCCAGAAATAGTGTTGGTATTTGACCAAGCCCAGAAATAGACTCCAGGAAATAGTGACAGCGCTCCACAGTCCCAAAATAGAGAATAAATGCACCCAGATTTGGGAAATAACTCGTCCTTCAAGCATCAATAGTTTATTTCGATCTTTATGCTAAGAGATCTGCCCAGCGATGGAAATATGATTTCAGATGTAGATAAATGCGCCCAGATTTGGGAAATAACTCGACCTTCAAGCAACAATAGTTTATTTTGATATGATGGGATTCTAGAGATTTATGTGATCTAGCAGATTGCTTGAGGTTGATATTGATGGTGGTGGAGGCTTCAATTGAACATAGATATCCATTCAAACCCTCAAACACTGGATTTGTTGAATCGAGTCCTTCCTTAAGAGAGTTTCAAAAGCACAACGTAGAGGAATTGGATTCGCATGACATTAGAATAAAATTCCAAAATTCAATTTAACATTCCATTTGCAATATCAGTAGCACTCTGCGCTTTCTTCAATTTCATCATTATTCAAGGTAGCATGGAGCTATTCCAAAATGAAGATCTCGTGCTCAGAGTCAGGGCCGTAGCAGAGGCTGCCACATTATGGGTTTTGTAATCTACTCCATTGAGGGCCAAACCGAATCCGATCCATATTTTACGTGGGCATCTTGAATTCAATTTAATGAGTGAATTTATCTATGAAAAAAGATACAGATCTGAATCCCAACGATATTCACTGAGGGTTCATGTTCCAAATCGCTTCCACTGATCCTCTCGTCTCAAAATAGGGAAAAGCGACTGCACTGGTGTTCTAGGCTGGATAGAACCTCTGACTCTAGAAATCTTCCTACTTGGAATTCTATTAGCCAAGAAATATAGAATATAGAACACAACGCAGTAACCAAGTTCAATAGCTAATTAATCTCTAACAACAATGAAGAGAATAAAAACAAAATCTGGCAATTTAGCTAAAAACTTGATCCGATCTATGTTGGTGCTTCATTTACAGGTGCAACATGAGAATAAGCAATTTAATTTTACCACAGATACACACTCAATTTTTTTTTTTTCTCTGCCACAGATTTAGAATAAGATCTACTCAGGACATCGCGTGCTTCTCTTACCCTCGGCCCTGTCACCGACTCCTCCAGCCGGTAAGTTCTCATAGTAATCTCAGATTTACGGCAACCAGTAACAAAACATGTCAGCGATGAATTGTAGCTACCTGATGACTGCTCCAATGCAAATCCACAACAATGGACTCCTTCCGATTGGCTTCACTGGTAGTGATCTACAACAATTTGACTGGTGCGCGCAGACATAACTCTTCACCAGCTTCACATGGCAACTATCACTTAGAACAGCAACAGAGGCTGTCTCACCGCTAACAACATTTCAATAGCTCTCTCTCAAATGTGCAGGTCACCTCTGCTATTTGATAATACGGTACCCTTCTCTCTCACAACGATTTGCACAGCAGATCCATTAGATCTTCCTGGCCTTCTCGTGAGGAAATCAGACCAGCACTACTATCTTTGATACCAATTGAAGAAATTAAACACAAACACAACAATTGACAAAATAGAGACAAGAAAAACAACATGGCGGAAAAGGCATAATAGCCAACACATTCTTATTCACTCCAATGTTACATATTTATAGTACAATGGGTGATGCCACCTCATAGAGAGATTTTCTCTAGATCCTAAAATTATGCATTATGACTAGGCTAGGCAATCTTAACTAACTCATTAGTCATCACTTGAGGATATATTACTAATATCCTAAATGAATAATACAAATATAGGTGACAATTTAGACTTAGTGATTGGTAAAGGTAATCCATAGGCTAACACTTTTCTCATATCATAGGATGTGAATATTCCATGTAGCTCATCCATTCTTATTGTACAAATATTATTTATTTCTTCTAGGAATGAAATATTAGGATCATATCTCATTGGAAGAGACCTCAGTATCTTCTAAAAATCACAGGTTCTTCAACTTATTCTCCCAATCCTTTAATCACATTTATTGTTTCGTCAACCCGTAAAAAGTAAGCTGCAATGTTTTCATCTTCCTTCATTTTCAACTGTTCAAATTGACCTCTGTAAGTCTGAATCTTGGCCACCTTAACTTTGGCATCTCCTTCATAAAAATTATGAATTTTGTCCCAAATATCCTTTCAGAGTCACAATGCATAAACTTCACATATACTAGGTGTTCTAGGCCATTCAAAATCACATTTTTGGCCCTTGAATTATTTTCATTGAGTTTCTTTCCATCTCTATCTATTGGAGTACTGGAAGGTGATATGTATCCATCTACCACTACTTTCCAAACATAGAATCCCTATGCTTGTATATACATTTTCATTCTTCTGCTCTAGAAGGCACAGTTCTGTCCATCAAATTATGGTACTCCAATATTAGCGTAGTCCGTGATCTTCCTTCCAATGGGTAGATTTTTTTCTTCAAGGAATGAGTCTCATACCAATTGTTGGAATATTGAGAGGGGGGGGGGGTGAATCAATATTGTGCAATCTTTTACCACTTTTAATTAGAACATGTAATCATTAACTTTATAAACAATATATAATCAATATATCATGAGCAATATCAATAAACAAAGCATAGAAAATAACCATAGATACAAGGTACACCAAAATTTTGGACAAACCGACCACACAAAGAGGGGGGGTGAATCAGTGTAGGGATATTTTCATTTCTTTACAAAAATACCTTAGTTAGCAATCACCATTTACTCATTATTCATTACTTTCATTTAGAACTATTTGTTTGTATGTAAACATATCTCAACAACAAACATCACAAATAAACCATCACCATAAACAACACAAGAAACAAAATATACATGTATAAGTTTCTTTTTTACTATGGACTACAATCCTTGGGGATTATTAGCATCAACTGAAAATAACAATAGCTCCAAAAAAGAAGCAACTCTCAATACAAGACTCAACTTGTAGATCTCAGCAACAATTGAAATGTGAGAAATCCAATTCTCAAGTACAAGACCTTGCTTATGAAAAAAGACCAATCTATCAACAGGTATGAAACTTGTTTATATTGCAGCCCTTCTATTTATGAAATCTTCCTAAAATACAACATGCATATGTACACGTTCTTCTCTTTGTTAGCCTGCGTACACCTTTAGAAACTAGGGTTTCTAAACCTTCACAAATTCTATCATTTAGACCCTTTCTTCCTCTTTCACACCCACTGATAACCAGTCACTACAATCACCCTATCATTACTAAACATGTGCCATACCAACCACAAAAAATATACACCATCCAACAACCTATGCATGCTCCGCATGCATACACCATCACAGATCATGGATATCTCTCAATCAGACATGACTACTCAACTAACCAACCACCATCTACCATATCCAAACATCACAACGAACATACAAAGAATTCTTCAAGAATTCACCATACCATGAGTAAGTCTAAACATCAAGACAATATGTACCCATAAAACAACTTATGTACCATATATGAACCTGTAGAATGTTGATATGGAACTTGCTTTAGACTTTAGGAACCTAACACCATCACTTACTCAATATTTTCATGTTCTTTACCAACTGTACGTGCCCTTCTCTCCTTCAACCCTCATGCATACACACCCTAGTCCATTACAACCCACATACTACTTCAAAAAATTAGGGTTTTCTGACTCCAAAACTTTCACCATCAAACCTTAGACTTACAAAACTTCTGATGCATCCATGAGTACCTACAATGAATATTCCATGAAAACAGATCTTCAATATGCTCAAGAGATTCACCCATAAGAGGCCCTTTCTCTCTTATTTATACTTCTCCAAGTAGCTTCCTCTAGGGGTTATCATCTAACCAACTTTAACCAACTTCCTTCTTTTGGGGATAACCCACTTGTAACCACTTTTTCCACTTATAACCCACTTTGCTACAAATAGTGAATTCTTCACTTATACTTGCAACTAATTTATTTTTAATTGTTTTCTTGTTGCAACCACTTAACCCATGACTAACCACTTTGACTAGTCAACCTTCATCTATGAGCTTCTAGAATAATTTGACTTCTTTGACCTTCTAGGGGTTTCTAGACAACACATCAAAGTTCTCCAACTTCACAATACCATAACTCTCTAACTATGAGGAGTTATGTGAGGTTCCGCATATCACCAAGAATGGCATGATGAACACTATCCATATAGAATAGTCTCGCTTACAAATTCATTGATCTTCATTACATTATTCCACGACCAAACTTGGGTTCCCTAACCACGCTGCTAGAATTTCTCAAACACCTAACCATTTGGACTTCGCTAAATGTATTCCTATGAGGGATTTCACCATAATATGACCACTTTGGTTTCATCCATTTGGTACTTCCTATCAACCATGATAAGACAACAATGATCAACCATTACATCAACCCATCTATACATCAATTCATCTGGAACATCAACCCATGACAACACATCACTATGCCACCTCATGAATAAGACACCAATGATAAACCTTTACAATAACCCATCTATAAATCAATCCATCTAGAACATCATCCCATGAAAACACATAACTATGCCACCTCATGACATTATCCCTCTATCATTAATTGCATGCATGACCACATGATCCAACAATCAGTAAATCAATGATACAAATAAATTTCTAAGACAATACTTGACATCAACCCTTTGACATCAATACTTTGACATCAATGAAAACATAGTACAAAAATATCTCCCTTTGGCATTGATGGAAATACCAACATTGATGTCAACACCAACCATTGATGACAACATTTAGACATGGTAATGCTCCTCATCAGTATTCATTTCTCCACATCAATGTGGGTATATCTCCCCCTTTGACATCAATGGAAAATGTTATATCTCTTTGGGGATGCTCACCCTGATTGAAATCTCTCTGCGGTTACTCCTCCTGGGTGTACTGTCCTATGGGCTTCTCTCCCTATCTGCTACTTCACTATCTAAATGATCTCTCCCCCTTTGGACAAGGGACATCACTCTAATTCTATGTTGATGTAATGTCTACCAATCATATCTCCTTCTAGAATCATGTTGGTGAAATCAATCATGGGAAGAAGAATAACTCCCCCTGTGGGTATATCTCCCTCTGTATTCTTTGCAAGAAGAAAAATAAGCTACCACTGCAATCTGCTTCTTCTGCAAATGTTACTGCTCAACCAGAACATAGATAAACTTCTCAAGAATGATATTCTCTTCCTATGATGATCCTTGTACCTTTCCATGCATCAAACTTGTTCCATACTGTTATACCCTACCCTAGGGATAACTAAGGAGATCACGTCTCAAGGTCCACAGGTCCTAGACATGGAGTAGCGAGAGCCAGATGACCTGATATTGGCCCTGGGGGGTCCATATTTTATTCATTGCATCCTCTCTATCAACAACAACACCATCCATCCCACTAGCTTGGTCCTAAAGTAACAAAAGGTCTTGCTCCATGAGGTAATGAGTCCTAGTATCATGGTATGTGTCACTCTGATTTTCGAATCATTTGAACATGTTGCACTGAAACCTCCTTCATTTCATAACGTTTTCTTGTAAATTATGCTCTTAAAATTTTTCATATATGGGGGGGGGTGACATAATTCCCTAGTAAGATGGTTCCCTTTAGGATGAGGTGCCACTGGGTAGGTCTATGAAAGATCATCGTCCATTCCTTCCATACTTACACTTTTCATCATTATTCCTCTCATATTCCCCTACCTTAGTTCGGGCATTGGGTTTTCCACACTAGGAAGGGTTGTACCTTGCCTTATGGGAATAAAAGGCTAAAGGACCATAGGGTAAAAGTAGATAGCAAGAGTTAAATGTCAGTGTTTCATGGAAACCTACACAGGATACCTAGATAAAGCATAAACAAGAAAATCTTATCAAGAAAAGGAAGAGAGATACAATATGAACAATGAGAATCAATGAATATTATGATCTGTTCAATGATTGATTGAGAGTCACTCATATAGGAAATGACATCCTATAATTAAGAAAAGAGAAGAAGCAGTGAGATGAAATGAGATTTTCTTAGGAATGCATGCATACTAGTGATGGTCTAAAATTAGAAAGTCTAAAATAGAACTAGTCAGTTAACTCCCACTAAACTAGTGTGCCAAAAATAGAATTTTTTCCAACACCTCCCCTGTTACACATTATTTTCGTCACCCTTATGACCGTTAATGATGTAAACCTAGTTTTTGTCTTCAGAGGGATCAACGGCCTGAATTCTTGAAGAAAGAAGGGAGAAGCACTTTGCCTGAGAGATCAAATCATATTTTCGTTTGTAAAAGCCCTAGTAAGGAGGATCGTCACACCCTTCTCAGTTATAGGGGTGTGATGATCCCAGATTGTCACATGATGTACTAAAAATGGGCTTCAATGTCGTCACACTCTGCTCAGTTCTAAGGGTGCGACAATTTTCATACGTGGGAAAAACGAGCATATTCTTGATGCTTCTAGAAGGAGAAGCTTCTATGGTGAGGTGGCCTCCGATTGGTTTGGATCTTACTCGCTTTTATGATTTAGTGGGATCATCCTAACCTCCTCACCTTATCCTCTTTAGCTTATAAAAAGAAAGGATTTCTCATGGGAACAATTAGCTTGGGAAATTTAGCTTGATTGGATTGAGAAATTGGCTTGAGATTGTTAGCTTGGTTAGAGTGGTTTTGATCTTTGCTTTGTCAAGATAGATTGTGAGTGACTTTCAGCTCTATAGTCTCAGAATTCTTGGAGAAAAAGTGTGTGGGAAATGAGGGACAGTTGGAAGGGACCTTGTGACATCAAGGCTTTGGTTGTAATATCCACTTTCACTTTAATATGATACAATGATATGTTTCTTTCCCATAAAACTTGTCTGGTTTTATTGTATGATTCCTTGATCTGGTTTTATTGCATGATTTATTGTTGATTATATTGGATTGATTTCACTTTGGTTGGCTTGTGTTCCCTTGCAAATTCAATATCACAGGAGCACCAGAGTGGATCTAGGATGACAATGGAAAGAGGAAGTGATATTTAAAAAATATGCTTCCTATCTCTTGTTAGCTAAAAAAATCAATGGTTAGAACTTAGGGAAAGCATCATGTTTTGTTCTATTTTTTTCTAGATCTAGGTGGATCTGTTTATGTCCGCATTTACCGACAAGTCCCATAACAGCCCCTGAACATCACTATGGAGTAAAAAATGAGTCAGGGATACTAGGCCATATTAGGTACTCATGTACAATGAAACTAATGAACACTGAATACAAATGAGGAAAGAGGGAAAACCACGTGGGAAAAAAACCTCCCCTCAAAATATGATGTAGGAGCATCACTCCACCTCAACACACACCAACTGTCTAGCTCTTTGGTGTGCATTCAAGGAGGGGAGAGGTGCCAACCCTCTCATTTTTCCCTCAAAATTTAAATGTAATTAAAGCAATTAAATGTTGTCAGGCTGGAAGATCCAAATCATGCCTTCACACAAGTTGTGGATAGGGTCTCCTTAAGTGGATAACGGTAGGAAGGATCTAGATCTGATTCAGATTAGATTTCCACTCATTGTAATCTACCTCAATATCTAGTCATTTTGAATGGTGATTATACACCACTAGTGTAGCTTGGAGGGAAAGCTCATCTATCCCCTCTTGTATAAATATTTGTAACATATGCCTAGTAGAGGCTACTGAGGGTTGATGAAAAATCATTGTAAACCAAGGAGAGAAGAGTTGAGACTCTTTTGTAGTCCGAGCCTGCACATATTGTAAACACACATTCATATTAATATGAAGAGATCAATTTTTCCTGCATATTATTCTGTGTATGTTTCCCTATGTTTAATGAATGTTATCTTTGTGTTTATGAATGTATGTTGTATATGTATGAGATAGGTTTCATCTGTAGGGATAAGGATAGAATTCTCTATCTATGATTTTTTGGAATTGTTCTGGGTTCTTTCAGGCTCAATGAAAGGAGTGCATGATAGAGTATCAAAAAATCTGTGAGCCAGCGCAAGGAGTGCGCATCTAAAATTCAAGTCGAATTTAGAAGAGAATCTGCCAGAAGGGCACACCAAAATAGTTCACATACTTAGAGTGGAGCTTCAAGGTTATTGAATACATTGGAGGAGAAACTGTGAAGAGAAGGAACATAAAGCGTAGAGTTGTTGAACACTCTGTGGAGCTCTGCCAGGAGGGCATCGAGTAGGTGTAAGTGTGCACAAAGGAAATTCTATTTCGAGTTTTGAGGAGAGCAGTGGTAAAAGAGGACACTCACAGAGTTGCTGAACACTCTGGAGTAAGACCTATGCAAGGAGTGCACCAAGCCAACACTTAGGAAAGTGTTGCGAGAAGTCGTCTGAAGGCTCAACCAAGTGTGAGGAGTGTGCCAAAGGTGAAGAAATATCTCCTTACAAGCTCAGGAGGAAAATCACTACCGAGACCCAACAGTCGGTTTTGCAGGAAGAATATTGAAAGCCACAACCTTTTATACTTAGGTGATTTTTCCAATTTCGGAAGGAAGCTAGAGCTTAAGTGGAGGAGCTACACCAGTTGACATATCAATAATAGGAGGAGAGATCTGGACCATTAGATCAGATCTGAGACATTGACAGGAGAATGGGGTAGTGAATTCCCAAATTCCTGAAGCCAGTTGAGACTGTCCATCATCTGGAGGGATAGGTGGTGAAAGATCACAAGGTCCGAGAGATAAATCTCCAGGAGATTTGCGTGGAGCATAAGAAAAATCTTCGAAGTCACAAAGGATGAAGCATTATAGACCATTGGGTCTGGAAGGGACATGTGGCAGAGATCCACGAAATTCGGAGGAAGATCCCTTTAGAGGAAAGTGAAGTTGGTAAGACAAAAATCTCAAAGCCTAAAGCATTGAGGGTCGTTGGCTAAGGAATTGATGGGGACCGTTGATCCTTGTGCCAGTGGTTTTTATGATTCAGAGTTCGGGGGGGGGAGGAGTTTTATGTTGTGAAAAAATAATGAAGCCATAAGTTTGAAGCACCTTTCAGGGTTTATCCCCAGGTCACAGCCCGATGTCACATGGGGAAAGGGGCCTAACATAGAGAGATAACACCTGTTGTTAAATTTATTCAAAGGGGTCGAGAAAGGGCCCCTAGGTTCGGCAGAGCCTAGAATTTGGATAAATATGGATTTGTGAAAATTGAATTGGGTTCTAGCAGGGACTTGAAGATTCGATTCAGCTCAAGTGATTGAATGATCCTAGATTGAGAGGTTGTGCAACACTAAGGAGAGAAGGGGGGGGTCTGTGCCAAGTGGTATCAGAGCATGAAATTTTTTGCAGGTAGTGGAGAGTAGAAAAAGGAGATACTATGATACCATCAAGTGGTATCAAATCCACATAATTTATTTTTGTAGGCAGAGGAGATAGTCTGACTACATCAAGTAGCGTCAGAGCTTGAATTCTCCTGTAGACAACAAGTGAAGGGAGACAGAGCATGATATTCCATAAATATTTTTGCAAGGTGTGCAGCGTATGGTAGACATCCAAGTGGGATGGAGGTGAAGCAAGAAGGATGGCTACTGAAGGCCATAAGCTTGTTCTAAGAGAAGACTTATTGCAAAAGAGAAAAGTGGAAATTGACAAGGAGCTTAGTGAAATTCAAGCAGAAATGGAGAAGCTAGCATTGAAGATGCAACATGAGACAAATGTACACTGGAGGTATGAATGGCCTCTGAAAAGGAAATCCAGGTGGCATGTTCAGAATTTGTTGGCTAGAAGGAAACACAGGGGTTAAAAAGGTGGTTGAGGCATGTTGAAAACCTCGGTGATAAGGGAAAGAGATCTGGCAGATATCTCGTAGATTGCTGGGTGGGCAATGAGAAGAGGTCATTCGACCTCATAAACTGCCAGGAGGGAAAGGAAAAACTCCAATTTTCCAAGTGGGTAACGGAGAAGAGATGAACTCAGTTGAGAGTTCATGTCAGCAAGGGGTTTTGACATATGGAAAAGAGGCATAAGAAATGCCTCATCCATATGAATAATCATGTGAAGTTACAAACCATGTGAATGAAGATGATGAGAAGTTAAATACTTCCATCACATAGGAGAAGGATCATAGGAGTATTATGATCATTGGGGGAATTCATATATTTTTGCCAACTAGTCCAATAGAGGCCAGTGCACAAGTTGCAGGTGCAACTGAAGTAGAAGGACAACAAGCTGGGACTGTCATAGAGGAGAAGGAGAAGATACTGAAATTTTCCCCAACAGAAGAGGAGCACCCAATTGAGTTGCTCACTAAGTGGGAGACAAAGTTGAAGATGCTGGAGGATTGGCTGGACAATCCAAAACCAAAAGATGGCTTGCAGGAGATATCCAAGCCAGAGGAAACATACCAGCATGAGGAAGCTAGAGTGGAACCATCACACACAGAGATGAATAAAGATAACCTTTTAGAGGAGATAGTTGAGCAGTAGCTCAGTAAGGAGCCTTTGGAATTGGAGTTTGAAGCAGAGTGGAAATTTGAGGCCATAGAGGAAGAAAACAACATGGGGGATTAGGACGATCTTCCCTCTGATGTGTACGAGGAGGAGGAGTTGCATCCAAGAAAACTACATAAGGGAAGCCATCCAATAGAGAAGCTTGAAGAAGCCATAGGGGATATAAGGGATCTAATAATGAAGTCAACAAAATAAGTTGTCAGCAAAGAAAAGTTGAATAGAGGAAGTCCTGCACGAGTAGTGGGGATGCAATAGAAGTAGTAGAGCAGAGGAGCAAGAGGACAATTCCAGGGGAAAGTTTGGGATCCATGAGTATTTCAACTGCAGATCTAGGAAGCTCATGAGCAGGAGCTCATGAATTTTTCACAGAAGTGGTGTATGATGCAGGAGCATTGCTCCACCTCAGCACGTGCCAATTGTCTAGATATTTGGTGTACATTCAAGGAGGGGAGAGGCGCCAACCCTCTCATTTTTCCCTTGAAATTTAAATGTAATTAAAGTAATTAAATTCTATCAAGATGGAAGAGACAAATAATGCCTTTTCACAAACTGTGGATAGGGTTTCCTTAAGTGGCTGATGGTAGGAAGGACATATATATGATTCAGATTAGATTTCTACTCATTGTAATTTGACTCAATAGATAGGAATTTTGAATGGTGATTAGACACCACTAGTGTATCTTGGAGGGAAAGTTCGTTGATCCCCTCTTGTATAAATATTTGTAACACATGCCCAATAGAGGCTATTGAGGGTTGATGAAAAATCATTGTAAGCTAAGGAGAGAAGATCCGAGACTCTGTTGTAGTCCGAGCCTACACATAATGTAAACATAAATTCATATTAATACAAAGAGATAAGTTTTTCCTGCATATGATTCTGTGTATGTTTCCCTGTGTTTAATGAATGTTATCTGTGTGTTTATGACTGTATGATTTAGATGTATGAGATATGTTTCTTTCTATGAGTTTGTGGAATTGTTCTGGGTTATTTCAGGATAAATACAAGGAGTGCATGACAAAGTATCAAAAACTATGCGAGCCAATGGAAGGAGTGCACATATGAAATTCAATTCAAATTCAGAAGAGAGCATGCTAGGAGGGAACACTAGAATAGTTCACATACTCAGAGTGGAGCCTCAAAGTTACTGAATACATTGGAGGAGAAAATGTGTAGAGAAGGAACATAAAGAACATAGTCATTGAACACTATGTCGATCTCTTCCAGGAGGGCATCGAGTTGGTTCAAGTGTGGACAAAGGGAATTCTATTTTGAGTTCTAAGGAGAGGAGTGGAAAAGGAGGACACTCACATAGTTTCTGAGCACTCTGGAGTAAGACCTGTGCAAGGAGTACACCAGGAAAACACTTAGGAAAGTGTTGCGAGAATCCATCTAAAGGCTCATCCAAGCACAAGGAGTGCTCCAAAGGTAAATAAATATTTCCTTACAAGATCATGAGGAAAATAACTACCGATACCCAATAGTCAGGTTCATAGGAAGAATATCGATGACCAAAACCTTTGATACTTAGGTGATTTTCGCAATTCCGAGAGGAAGCCAGAGCTTAAGTGGAGGAGCTACAACAATCGACATTGACAGGAGAATGAGGTAGTGAAGTCTCGAAGTCCCGAAGCGATTCGAGACCATCCATCATCCGGAGGGATAGGTGGCAAAAGATCATAAGGTACAAGAGATAAATCCTTGGGAGATCTGCGTGGAGAAGAAGAAAAATTTTCGAAGTCATGAAGGAGGAAGGAATCCAGACCATTGGATCTGGAAGGGACACATGGAAGAGATCCACATACTTCAGAGGAAGATCCCTTCGGAGGAAATCGGAGTTGGTAAAGCCAAAAATATTGAATCCCAAAGCATTGAGGGTCGTTGACTTAAGGAAGTGACAAGGACCATTTGATCCTCATGCCAGTGGTGTTAGCCGATTTAAA
>JZKD02S1915894.1:160128-183262 GCA_000966675.3 Picea glauca
CAGTGGTGCACTTGGAGTTAGATTGATGGGGTTCTTGACCTAGCAGTGTAGAGGCACCCCTACGGGGGAGGTGAAGATGTCCTCGTACTCCTCCAAGACCTTATCCATCTATTGTTTTCGTGCAGTGGGGCCCTGTCTGGAGGTGATGGCCACAGTCTTCCTCTTTTCCTGAGGGCGGATCATCAGGAAAAAAAATTTCATGGTTTTGGAAATGAGCTTACTACATTGTTTTGCAGTAACCAAAGAGATGGTGGTAGGCGCTGCTATCTCTAGTATCCTGTACAACTTATTTCCCAAGGTGATAATAACAACATGAGGCCTAGACTCATACACAACATGTCACTTCCACAAGTATGGTTGGCCTAATAATACATCAGAAACATCAAGAGGAGAAATGTCACATAATACCTCATCCGTGAAGGGCTTGATGCTGTAGGGAAGGTGACATTGTTGGCTGACGTGGAGGTCCTGTCCTTGGTGCAACCGCCTGATGGTGTATGGTTGTGGGTGTGATGTGGTCGGCAAGCTCAGCCACTTCACAACCTCTACCAAGATGAGGTTCTTATAGCTCTCGCTATCGACAATGAACTGCAACGGGGAATCCTTTACCCACATCTTGGAATGGAAGAGACACTCTGCCTCCTCTGGATCTTCTGGTTCCTCCTTCTAGATATTTGTGGTGGCAATGGTGGTGTTGGGATCCGCATCGATAATATGATTCCCCTTATCATTCCCCTTATCATTCCCCTTATCTAGTTCATATTCAGAGTCATAGCATGCATCCGATTCACAAGACTTCAACTCGGCTACCAGTGACTGCTTGGCCTGACACTTACTTGTGCTGTGAGTGGAGCTCTTATGGAACTCACACCACTTCCCTATGTCCTTTTTTGGCTTCATGGTGTTGTTATTTGCTTGTGGCTTTGGCGAGTTTCCTTGGGCCACCCCGCCTTGCCTTGGTACTTTTTTCTGCGGTTTGGGGGTACCTTTCCCTTGCTTCTGTTTCGCAAACCCAAAGTCTCACTTTTTCTGTTTGAACTTCTGCTCAATCTTGGCAGCATATCAGTACGCCGCACCAAGTGAGGAGATGTCGAGGAACTCCATTTACTCCTGAATGCATGTGTGTAGACAACTGTGGTACTTTAACACCAAATGTTTCTCTGAATATTTGATACCCAACTTTGTGCGTAGGGTATGAAATAGATTTTCCATCTCATGGACATCTTGGTCCCTTTCTTGCCACAACGTAGTCCATTGTATGTATTTTTCCTCATAGCTCCCCACGGGATAATATTGTTCCTTGATGGCATCTCAGAAATAATTCCAAGTGGGTGTAGCTGAGAATAGAGAGGGTTCCCCCTCGTCCTGCTGCTCCGAGTAGGTTTCCCACCAATCCTTGACATGGGGGGCGAGTTTGAGGAGTGCGAAAATAATAATTTATCGGTAGGAAAATTCATGAACTGAGAAATATCCTTCTAACAGTTTCAACCATCTATCTATGACATCTGCATCTATTTATCCCTCAAATATGGGAATGTCAAAGTTTACTTGTACCTTAAAAGGAGTGGCGCCTCCAGAGTGGTTGTTGGATGTCGATGCGTCGCTAGTGGGAATCTGTTGAAGAATCTGGGCAACGTTTTCCATCATCGCATTCCTTTTTTTCTCGAGGGCCTCCTCGAGAAACATTTTGATAGGATCTCCTGCTCCCTCATCTTTATTTTCTTCCCCCATGGGTGGTCATCGAGGTTTGTGAGGCTGATCTTGCGAAGGTTCAACTAGATCGAGCCCCAACTCCTTATACCCCGACCTCATTGGGGAATGCAAAGAAAGATCGAGAACGAGCAGACTGCTCTGATACCATTGATCCATATTTATGTAGGAACATAATGAAATAAAAAAATACACATAAACGCAGAGATGCAACAGAAATAAGACTTCATTTCATTAATAACAAATGACTGAAAAATGATTACAGACATAATGGAAACAAACTAGCTAGGGCGCTGGTAGCTTATCTTTGAGAAGAGATGTGGAGGCTACTGGCCTATGAACTCTCTGTTACAATGAGGCTTGAAGGCCTATGTATTATTGAGAAACAATAGAAAACCCTAAACATCCAAAAACCTAACCCTAGGAGATGAAACACCAGAATATGGGCCCCGTTGGGGTAAATTGGTGCATCAATTTCCCGGGGTCATAACTTTGGCATACTATCTCTGTTTGATGCACATGATACATCATTAGAAATATCTATCCGAGGACCACATTGCTGACATTGAATATTGAGTCCGAAATGGACTCATATTCGCCAGAGTATTCATGCCCAAAAAACGTCGTTTAAGGCCTCAAAACAACTCCGGAAGTTCAGGACCCGAAGAACTGCTAAAAATGGTAAATTATGCTACAATTAAGGAAACTGAAAAACTGAAAGAAACAATGGTGTGGGTCCAAGTGGAATAGGTGGGTGGCCACCAATATCCACTTGGATCAGATGCTTTACATAATGGATTTCCCACAGCCTCACTGTAGAGTTGCGGATCATAATATTGAACCATATATCAATGCATGGGAATCACAAGTTATCAAGCTAAAAGTACATGAGAAGGATCCTCATGCTGAGATCAAGTCCTCCTTGAATCCAATGGATTCCTCACAAGGATACCTACTGCCTAAAGTGTGAACTGTGCCTTCTTGGGCATCTGTTGAAGCTTCAAAGCTGACTTCTTATCTGGCTGTACTACCTACTTATTTTCATGTACATAATCTGGGTGTATGGAATCATCTCTGATGTCTGAAACCAATCGAAGAACAACAATATATGCATGTTTCACTAGAGGTGCATACAAAATAATCTCCTTATGTTTAAGTAGAAAAGAGGAGTCATCATCCGAAAACTTAGTGAATTTATACAACCTTGACTTGTGACCCACCTCACCAATTGAAATGATGGAATTGTGATGCATGTCAATTATTGAAATTGAATTTGATGTAAATTCAACCTTTTTACCTTTCTGAGTGATCTGATAAACTGAGTGTAGATTCATAGAAATCTTTGAAACATGTAAAACATTATCAAAACTTCCATTATGGATTTCCACTCTCCCTTCTCCTGCTACTACTACTAGAGTATCATCCCCCATGAGAATAGGAGGTCTTAAGCATGGACTCAAAGAAGAGAAAACTTCCTCTTTATATGCCATATGATTTGATGTGCCATAATCTATAATCCATGAATCAGATGAGAAATTAATTATAACAAGAGCATGTTGATTACCTTTCTTAAGAGATTGATCTTCTTCCTTCTACTTCTTGACTCCCTCTGGAATAAAGTTTCCAAGCTTGTTTGGTTGAAGTGTCCATGCCATAAGATCGATCAGTTTCTTCATGCATGTGGATTCTTCATGATTTGGTTTATTGCAGTAAGTGCATTGCTTTCCCTTCTTATTCTTCTTGGAATTTAAAGAGTCTTTGTAACTTGAAGAATCATTAAAGGGTTTGAAATATCCCTCCTTCCCATTTTGTTTGGATGATCCTTTTCCATCATGCCTGGTGAGTGCATTTGATTTTGGATCCTTCATTAGGCCCATATGAATAATTTTTTCCTGCTCATTTGTGAGATAATCAATGAATTGATCCATGGTAGGCATCTTCCAATTTGTTCCCATGAGATACCTTCCTGAATGGAAAGTGGAAACATAGAAAACATATTCTGGTCCTAGATTGTCCAAGATTGTTAGAATAAGTTGGTCCACTTGTTTAGACTTATAAATACCACAAGTTTTTAAGCTCAATATCAAATATTTAAACTTAGTAAAGAAATCCTGTATATTATCAAAACTTTTAGGGTCTAAGGTATTCAAATCTACATCAAGCATATGACCTCACATCTCTTCCTTCTTTCCAAAGAGTCCTTCCAAGGTGGTCCAGATCTCATTTGGAGTCTTGCATGTAGCAAAATGAAACCATAAATCAGTGGAGATTAACTCAAGAAGTAGTCCTGTGGCCTCATCCTTACGGTTCACCCATATAGTCTTCTCAAGCGCTGATGTAGGTTATGCTTTTGTCACCATCGTAAAATTGTACAATCCTTTTCTTTTGAGTTGGGATGCAGCCTTTGGATTCCATTCAAAATAGTTGTACGGTGTGAGTATTATTACCAGAATTGATTGAATAATTTGCATCCTCTCCATCCCTGCTATTGGTTCTTAAAAGATCCTGAAAACCCAGATTGTGGATTTCGAGATTTGACTGAAGATTCTATGGTAGCTATAGATATGATAAAACAACTATATATCCTAAAATACGATGTGGGTTTTGGAGATTTTTGGTGAGAATGAGAATCCCTGTGTCATACGTCTTTGGTAAACATTTCATCTTGACCTAGATTGTGGATTTCAAGATATGGTTATTTTACCACATAAAACCAATTTTCTAGAGTGTCTCACCATGGCAATGGGTAGATTGAGAGAACGTCACACCCTAGTGAAGGATACGATGCAAATATTTCACACCGTAGAAATGGATAAGATGCATTGATTTCAGAAAAGTAAATGTCACACCATGGTGAAGAATACAATGAAATTATGTTGCACCTTGGTTGTGGATAGTCTGCATTGATTTTGAAAAAATAAATTTTCTTAAGTTTGAGTGCTACCATTGCACCTTAGCAATGGATAGACTGCATCAATTCCAATTGTCACACCTTTCGATAGGGATAGACTATGAATCTATTGAAAACTAGGTTTACTCAATAATTAAATCCTCTTTATCTCTTCTCTGTCTTGTCTAGGTTGCTCCAAGTAGATTGAATTTGACACCATGTCAGTGTTTCATGGAAACTTGCATAGGAGACCTAACTAAAACATACACAAACAAAGATTATCAATAAAAGGAAGAGAGATACAATATGAGGAACGAGAATCAATGTATATTATGATCTGTTCAATGATTGGGTGATATTCACTCATATAGGCAATGACATCCTATAATTAAGAAAAGAGAAGAAGTAGTGAGCTGCAGTGAGCTTTTCTTAGGAATGCATGGATAATAGTGATGCTAAAATAGAATTAGCTAGTTAACTCCCACTGAACTAGTGTGACGAAAATAGAAATTTCTCCAACATTAAAAGACAAAATAAAACCTTTGAGATGCTTCACCTAGGGATTCCCAAGAAATCAATAAAAGGCTTCTTAGTAAGAAAATGGGACTCATAAGATAAAATAAAAATCAAGGTCTAGCTGGTGGATGGGAGGTATCATCATGAGCTGACCTATTAGGTCCATGGGTATGTAGCAGTATGACACTACCATCTATCTGGTCACCACACTAGGGTAGTGGCTCTTGGTGGCATAGCCAAGAGAAAGGGGGTCTCATCACGACCCAATCTTCTCATTTCCATGAAGTGCTTGTGGGTAACCCTGTCACCTCTAGTCATCATGCCAAGAAAATATCCGCCAACTTTTCCCTTGAAAATAAAAGGCAATAAAACTAAGAATAAAAGGAATTGAATGGGCTAGGAAATAATGGTATCCATGATAAGGTGCAACTCACCCTCTACAAAGGAACCCACAGGAAAGACCTAAATTTCCCTGTTATCACTGCACCCTTTGCCTAAACACTTCCCCTACACCATTTCACACACTTACATGACCTAGATTGACTCTCACCTGGGAAACACCCAAACTTGAGGAGGATTAGCCCAATAGGATATCTCGAGAGCCTCTCCAAAATTGACTTGTTAAAATGCATAACGTCTTTGAGAATTTGTCTGGGTAAAGGGGGGTTTGATGCATGTGTTTGGGTAATTTAATAATTGGATGCGATTGAAATTGCTATGATCCTTATGACTTATGACCCCATGGAGGGTGTACTTGTTGTGGTTGTAGGACCATGCCCGGTGGACATGTACATATTGGGAGATGATTATCTCAGACCTCCATGGGGATGAAAGCCTACAACTGGATGTTGTGACCCCATCTAGGGGCAGAGAGATGTCAGTGACTTGCACCAGAAAAAAACAAGTTTCACCGGAGACACTTTGGTAGACCTAGAACCAGGGGGATCTTTCTCTTCCACTTGGAGGTTGGCCTTGGGAGGTCCATGACATCACCATTGCGACCCTAGACGTCACCCATCGTCGGGATTGGCATTTTGGAGGCAGTTGTGAGCTAATTGGCACATGCTGTTAGGATATTTAGACACTTAGGAGTTAGTTAAGATCTACTTGGTCTATTGTGTCGTTAGGTAAAAGTGTGTTTTATAGTGTGTTTCTTTAGTATGCATTAGTATGCATTTGTAGTTAGGAAATCTGACGGTCACGATATGTTCCCGACATAGGGTGATCCGATGATTCATACTCTCCTCGATCTTAATGACCATTGATCCATGGATTAACACCTGATTGGTCCATGATCTCTATTTTAAAATCATGGAGGGTCATTTGCCAATGATCGATTGTGAAAAACTCTATTGTAAAATCTCTCTATAATATTTTTCTTTTGCATTAATAAACTGCTCCAAGTGGCCGCGTTGGTTGGGGCCATGGATGTTTCCCCATAGGGGTTTTACCACGTGATAAAATTGGTGTGTTTATATTTTTTCTGGTTATGTGAGTGGTTACTGAAGGTGTTCCTCTATTGGAATACTTGTGTTGTCGAACATGGTATCATATCATGTTTAAAAACCCGCTCCTGTTGTAGATTGAGATCGTGAAGCCGAGTTTACTCATCTCCATTTTTTTTCATTTTCATACATTTATGGGCTGAGAGGACTGTTCCATTATGTCTAGAGCACTCATTTCATTCAACAACACTTTTCGTTTCTCTCGAAAAGGTTTTCGTTTGCCCAAGATACGACCATTACAGTCAGATCCGAAGGTATAAAGTTTGAATACACATTTTTTAAATTTTTTGCAGAGAAGTATTTTGGTTTGTATTTTTTATTTCTAGGTTGCTACTCTTTTATATATACGTATTCTCTTTTCCCCACACCCTGTATGATCTCGGAAAATCATAAACAGATAGGAAAAGGTGCATCTTCCGGTAAGATAACCAAGATCTAACCCTTGTTGTCATCGAGAAGCAAAACTTTTTTCTGGTGTGAAAATAGTTTTTTGTTAGCACACTCTCCAAGGCTGTCTTCAACAACAACAACAACAACAAAAACAACAAAAATCCTCCTTCTGAACATTAGAATATGTTTTTCTAGAACATTTGGTTAAAACTTGTTTTATTAAGTAAGAGGTCTTGAGTCTCTCTTTTGTTACTTTTTTGAAAAAGTTCATGCTAAAATTGTAAAGGGTATTTCACTTCAAGTATAAAAGTGAATCACTATAAGTAGCTTTAATATTTTATTTTAGAGTTATTTATTTTTCATGCAACTTTTCTGTTATAAAGTAACTTCATTGTAAATATGATCCCCACTTCTCTTTATAAAAGTGGGTCACTTCGTAAAGCAACTTACACTATCAGGTGGTCAATTGGTTATCGTTTATGCCTTTTTTTAAAAAGGGCATAAATCTCACATCAGAAGTCCGTTTTCAGTGCCATTTTTTTCAAAACTGCATAAATTTTCGAGATCTTTCCATCTAGATCATCAGTTTCAGTTTTTAAATCCACATTATCTGCATATTTAATATGGATTCTACAAGTAATGTCTTGCTTACCAACAACAACTACTTCCAATGGAAATCTCATATGGAAGATTTATTAAGAAGTAAAGGCTTGTATCAAATTACCTTGGGAAAGGAAAAAGTCCCCACTGATGATGATAAGAAATCCAAATGGGATAATAGGAGTGACGAAGCACGAGGACTAATCAAAATGTCCATCTCTCCTGATTTAAGGTACCACCTTCAAGAAATTGATGACTCCGAAGAAGCTTGGGACAAGATTGAATCTATGTTTGGTAAACTCAATATTATTCGAGCACAACAGTTAGAAAATAAAATACTGACCTTGAGTCCAAGTGATTTTTCTTGCCTTGGAGATTATCTATATAATTTTAAAACACTCAGAATTTTATGTGAAGAATGTAAGATAAAAATGGAGGAAGAGCATTGCATCTATCTTATTCTTTCTAAGCTAGGTAGTTCATATTCTGTGTTTGTGTCTACCTTTTATGCCATGAGAGAGGCTCTAGGGAAAGCTTATGAAAAAATCACTCTTGATTCCTTTTGTGCTGCTTTGATTAGAGATGAAGATAAGCTTATACAACTTGGAGTGATCAGCACTGCAGGTACCTCTAACAAAGCCTTAGTTGCCCAACAGAAATATAAACCCAAGTATCCCAAGAAGTAACATCCTCGCTACAAGAACAAGCAATATAAGGGTCCCAAACCTGCTCAGACAACTTCAGCTCCTAATGGTGACAAAGGAGAAAAATATAAAAATAAGAAGACTGACAGACATTGCAACTTTTGAGATAAAGATGGTCATGATGAGTCCAAATGTTTCAAGAAGATGGCAGCTTTAGAAGCAACGATGAAGAAGCACAACATCAATATTGATTCTACTTCTTCTTCTTCTTCTCATGGACATGCACTTTCCGCTTCTATTTTCTCCTTCAACACAAATTCTACTTCTTCTTCTGATGAATGGCTTATTGATTCAGGAGCATATTATCATATGGCTAAGGATTAAGCCATATTTTTTTCTCTAAATGAATGTAACACCAAGAAGATATTTTTTGTTGATGATAGATCTCTTAGTGTTGTAGGATCTAGAACATTTCAAGTAGATAATGGTCATTTCAATGATGTATTATGTGTTCCAAGTCTTTCTTGTAACCTTATATTAGTTTATCAAATCACTCATTCAGGTGAAGGTTAAATCGTAGAGTTTTCACCTCACCAAGTTGTAATCAAGGATCTAAAAGATCCTAAGCGTGTTCTTGTAACTGGAATTGCTGATGATATTACCAGGTTGTACAAGTTTGACAACTTTGGTTCATCAAATTTTTCATCAGTGTTTGTTTCTCATAGCGATGACTTGAGAAAATGTTGGCATGAGTGGTTTGGTCATCTAAATTATCGCTCATTGCAACAACTATGTAATCAATAGAATGTGACTGGTCTTCCTCTTGTTTCATGCAGAGATGGTGTTTGTGTCATTTGTTTTCTTGGCAAACATCATCAGGAAAATTTTGAAAAACGTGCGTCTTGGCATGCCTCGGGCCCTATACAGCTTGTTCACAGTGATTTGTGTGGTCCATTTTCTTCTCCTTATTTTTCTGGGTGCAAGTATTTCTTAACCTTCATTGATGATTTTTCCATACGTCCTTGGGTTTACTTTTTAAAACATAAGAGCGAAGTTTTTGACAAGTTTCTGGCCTACAAGGCCCTTGTAGAAAAGCAATCTGGACATCAAATTCAAAAGTTAAGAATAGTTAATGGAAGCAAATATGTGAACAATAATTTTACAAGTTACTGCACTACACAGGGCATCCACATGCAACACACTGTTCCATATACACCACAACAAAATGTTGTTGCTGAGAGAAAGAACCACACATTAAAAGAAATGGATAATTGTATGATCCAATCTAAGGGATTAAGTCTAAAGTATTGGGCGGAAGCAATAAACTGTGCAAATTACATATTCAATCTCACTCCCACAAAGGATATTAAAAATATAACACCGGAAGAAGCTTAGACTAAAATTAAACCAGATGTAAATCACTTCCATGTATTTGGCAGTCTATCATGGGCTCACATTCCTAATGAGAAAAGGAAATCATTGTGGCCTAAAAGTGAGAAGTGTATAATTGTTGGTTATTCTGCAGATGTCAAAGTTTATAGACTTCTTCAATCACATTGTAATGAAATTATTCTTAGAAGAGATGTTAAATTTGATGAAAATCTCTCGGCCCGGGAGCCTAATTCAATTGTTTTGCCTTCTTCGGCCTGCAAGAAATCTTCAGTGTTTGTGCCTTCTTCTGTTCCTATTTTGGTTTCTTCTTCAGATGATGATAGTGAGGATGAAAATCCACCTCCACCTGTTGACCTTCCTCCAGATGAGTCCTTTGAACCTGAACAAGCACTAGTTCCACTGCTTCCTAGATGAGTCCATTCAACACGATAAGTTGTTGGTGATCTTGTCAGTGATCCTTCAGATTAGTGTCGAAAACGTTCATAGTTCTAGCGAGCCTCTTCTATTTTGGCTCAAGTTTCGGAGACTCATGATCCAGATACATTTGCAGAAGATTCAGGTCATCCAGATTGGGAGACAACAATGAATGAAGAGTATCGTTCTTTATTGGCAAATGATTCTTGGGATCTTGTACCTATTACAAAAGGAATAAAATTTGTTAGATGCAAATGAGTCTACATAACTAAGTATGAATCAGATGGAAGTGTTGAAAGACACAAGGCTCGGTTATTTGAAAAATGATTTTCCCAAGTTGAAGGAATTGACTATAATGAAATATTTTCCCCTGTAGAAAAAATGAATTCCATCTGCCTTGGTATTTCCCTTGCTACCTCACATAAATAGGAGGTCCATTAGATGGATGTTAAATCCACCTTATTGCATGGAGATTTGCAGGAAGAAATCTACATGAAACAACCTCCTGGCTATGTCCATAATCACTCTAGCCTTGTTTGTCACCTCAAGAAATCTCTTTATGGTCTCAAGCAAGCTCCCTGAGCATGGTATGCCAAAATGGAAAAATTTCTTATTGCCATTGGATTCTCTAGATGCCATTGTAATCCTAATGTCTATACCAATAAAGTAGAAAGCCATCTCATAATCATTTTCCTTTATGTTGATGACCTTATCCTTACTGGTAGTGACTCAAAAATTTTAAACCATGTGAAAACCAGCCTTAAGAAGAAATTTGAAATGATAGAATAAGGGTTTTTGCACTATTTCCTTGGCCTCCAAGTTTTGCAAACCAAAGAAGGAATTTTTCTTTCCTAGTCTAAGTATGCTTGTGACCTTCTTCATTGCTTTCACATGGACAATTGTAAACCAACCCCTTCTCCCTTCCAGTATGGATTCAAGCTTACTACCACTTTTAATTCTCCTAAAGTTGATCCACCCTGTACCGATAGTTAGTTGGTAGAATCTTATACTTGACTCATACACGTCCCGATCTTTCCTTTCCTGTTGGTCTTGTTTCCCGGTATATGCAAATGCCCCATGAAATCCATTGGAAAGCAACTAAAATGATACTTTGCTATGTTTATGATACAGTTCAGTTCGAGATACATTACAGTTCAGGGGGGACTTCTTTATTGGTTGGTTTCACTGATTCAGATTGTGCCGACAACCCTAATGATCGGAAGTCTACTATAGTTTATGTTTTCACCCTTGGTTCATGACCTATCACTTGGGCCTATGTTGGCATAGGGGCATACCCAAAGTTCACTCCAAGAGCACACCAACAAGCCCTAGCTACTGGCCCTTTCGACAACACCTTTGAAGGAGATGCAGTCTCACCCGAAGCAGCTAAGAGGGGTGTTGCAGGACAGGAATGTCTACAACCAGGGGAATATCAAGTGGATCTATCACAAAAACAATACAAAATTAATATATTACTTATCATCTAGGTCTATCCTACACAACTATAGAACTGATCTAACATAAGACTACAAATAAAAATATAACAATGACAGAGATCCAGGAATCAATCACACACACGACACAAAATATATGTGGTTCACCCTCTCTCTAGGGTTACATCCTCAAAACTGTGATTATGATTTATTAAGGTAAAGCATATAGTTCTTATCTACACTCTCAGCTAGAATATCTACTTTCTTCTCTCTCTTTCTCTCCCCTTTCTGCACACCCAGTTGTAGAACTTGACCTTCGCACACAGTTGAAGATCTCACAATACAATCCTCTTCCTCCACAACAGAGCTATAATAACAATATCATATCAATACTCAATGAAAAACCTAACCCAGGTCCTCTTGACCTTTATTTATACATTACAATCCCTCATTGATAGCCTTAGGTCGAAACCTAGGTGCCAAAACCCTAGATACCAAAACCCTAGGTGTCTAAAATCCTAGGTCAACTTGACCCACTTTTTTCGGGCTTCGTCAGCCTGTCCTTCCTTCTTCATCATGCGGTGCTCCAAAGCATCCAATGATGGATTTATCTTCTTGCTTATTTGTCCACGATCATTCTTCCTTGTTGATTTTTCATCCCTGATCTCCTCGTTCATCGAATTTCTTTTCTGCACTTCGCTCCATCTTTCTTTCTCTTTTTCTCACTTCGACTCAGTGGCAGTTACTGTGTCTCCTGTGAAGATCACTTTTTACATTTCCTTCCTTGTTCTTCACTTCCTTCCATAACCAAGGGACAACAGGCCCACAAAACTCACACGTGACTCATCCCGAGGCACTTCAGATCTGATCCTCTTGTTTTACTTCGAATTTGGACTGCGCAGTGAAACCCTTGATTTTTGCTTTATGCCTCCTTTCCATCCTTGTGCAGACTGTCTTTTTTGTGTCTGGTACCCAGTTTCAACTACACTTGGTACCTAGACCCTCTTCCTCATGCTTTTACTGAGAGATGCAAGGAAACTGGTTATCATAGTACAACTTCGGCTGACTCCCATTCACTAATCCTTCCTTCCAGTCTCCCTTCAATGTCTTCAGTTGCGCAACTCCTCCTTCTGTAACATAGGCAATATCATATGGTCTGAGCCAATGCATTATGAACTTACCAGGGTGTTTGATAAAATTACTATCATACACCAGTACTAAATCACCTTGCTTGAATGTCTTCTTCTTGATGTTCCTATCATGATAGGCCTTTTCTCGTTCCTTCTAAACTTGCTGATGAAATCCTGCAATGAATCCATCTTCTTCCAGTTCAACCAACTGTGAAAGACTCTCGCGAATAGTGCCCGTATCATCCATGTCTATAAATAAAACAATTCTTAGGATTGGTACTAAGTATTCCATTGGGACAACAACTTCAAGACCATAAACCAACTTGAACGGGGTCTGCATTGTTAATTTCTTGTAAGTGGTTCTATAAGACCAGATTATTGTTGGTACTCTTAAATCCTAGTCATCCCTATTCACACTGCAAATCTTTGTCAATGATGTCTCCAAGATCTTGTTGAATGATTCAACCATTTTGTTTGCTTGTGGATGGTAAGGTGTACTCTTCTGATGGTGGACTGCAAATTCTTCAATCAGGGATTCAACTGTCTTATTGATGAAGTGTGTACCATGATCGCTCATAAGGATCTTAGGGCATCCAAACCTGGTTATTATGTCATCAAATATAAAACACGCAGCTGAAATTTCACTACAGTCCTTGACTACTCTAGCTTCGACCCATCTGGTTAAGTATTCTGTCGCAGTAATAATGTACCTTGCTTCTGTGCGCTTTCCTGGTGGATTTATAGGTCCCACAAAGTCAATGGCCCACTTTTCAAATGCTTGTAGGTTCATCTGCGATGCTAATGGAATTTCATCTCTTCGGTATGGTTTTCCAATTCTCTGGAATACATCACATGCTTTGACATACTCTTTAGCATCTCTATGTAATTTAGGCCACCAAAGGCCAGTTCGCAGAACCTTTTGTGCAGTTTATTTCCCTGTGTAATGACATCCTGTGATGCCTTCATGAGATTCTGTGAGGATCAGTGGTCGCTCTGTCTCCATAACATACCTCCTTAATATTTCATCCTGTCCCATTTTGTACAGTGGTCCAGCTATAAGTGAAAAGTCTGTAGCATGTACCACTAGCTGTTTCTTCTGAGGAATTGTATACTCAGTTGGAGCCATTCATGTTGATAGGAACTGGACTATGTTTGCGAAGTGGTCATCAATATTTCTAATGGCGAGCAACTGTGCATCCGGTAATGTATCCTCCAAACTAGTAGGTTCTTCTCCATGTTCCATCCTTGATAAGTGGTCTGGGCCCTTGTTCATTCTCTTTGGATTAACTATGATCTCAAAATCATATTCTTGAAACAACATAATCCATTTGCATATTCTCCCCCACAGCACTGGCTTGTTGACTAGGTACTTCAATGAAGAGTGATCAACAAACATTTTAAAGTGTCCTCCCAACAAGTAGTGGCATAATTTTTGTAGTGCATACGCCATGGATAGTCCCTCTCTCTTTGTAGTGGTGTAATTAACTTCAACTATGGATAGCTTCCTGCTGGAAAATGCTAATGGACGATCAATTTCCCCTTCTCCAGGTTTTGCCAGTACTTCTCCTAATGCAATAAAAGATGCATCAACATGTACATGGAATTCTTTGCTCCAATCTGGAAAAACCAGAATGGGCGCTGTAACCATCTTCTATTTTAGTGTGTCGAAGCTCTGCTGACATTCATCTATCCACTCATACTGGCAGTCCTTATTCAACATCTTCTCCATTGGTTCTATAATCTAGGCATATCCTTTGATAAATTTCTTGTAATATCCAGTATGACCCAGTGCAGTACATAGTTGTTTGACTAAAGTAGGAGGTGGAAAATCAACTATAATTGCAATTTTAGATGGGTCAACCAACAATCCCTACTTGCATACAATATGACCTAATAGCACTCCAAATGGTGAGAAGAAGATGCATTTCTTCATATTCAAAGAAATTTGACACTACTTGCATTTGTACAACATTATCCTTAGACATTCAATATTATTTTTCAACAAACTAAAAACAGTCCAGTCATCAAAGTATGCTTCTAAATATTTATGCAAAAATTCTTTGAACGCTTCGAACACCACCATGGAAAATATGGATGGGGAATTATTTAATCCAAATGGCATTACTGTATATTGGTAGGATCCCCACTCTATGGAAAACATAGTCTTATGATGGTCCTCCTTGTAAATGCGGATTTGATGGTATAGTGAAAATCCATCTGTAAAATAATATACTTCCTGGCCTCCCACGTTATCCAACACTTTGTCTGTGAATGGTGTAGGGAAAGGGTCATGCAAAAAGACATCATTCAACTTTCTAAGGTCCACACAGATCCTGATTTCTCTGGTCTTCTTGTCTTGTACCACCATAGGGCTGATCCATTTTGACTCTTTGAAAGGTTCAATAATCCCTGCTTCCAGCATTCGATCAAGATCGATATTCACTTTTTGCTTGTATTTCAGGTTTAGTCTATAAGGTCTTTGCTTGACTGGATTCACATTTGGTTTCAAAGGTATTCTCATCTCACCCATAGGCCCTTTTATTCCCTTCATATCATTGAACTTGGTCAGGAACAAGTCCTGATATTCGTGCAATAACTTTGTAATCTTGTCAATGGTAGCAACATCCCAATAATCTCCGACATTGGCAAGCTTCGGTGTCTCCTCTGTCCCAATATTGACTTTCTTTATTTTGATTGACTGTCCTATGAATGGCAGCTCAACTTCTGGTTCTTCCACATTTATGTGGCCTTCTGTCTCAGCGATGTTTACCTTCCTCGGATCATCATCTTCATCGGCATTAATCTTGTAACATCCTTGCAATCTTTGGAATGGCGTGGTCCATTCATCTCCTTCTTGCTTCAAAGGAAGTCCATATGCCTCCTTAAATAATTTCTGTCTCACAATATTTAACACTTGGTCTGCTGAAGGAAATTCACTTTCAAACAAAAAGGTGGTTACAAAATTATGGATCATACCTTCCCAATCTGAAGTGATGAGGTCCAACTCCACTTGAAGGTACCAGTTTATAGGGATCATGTCCAACGTGTTAATGAATTTGTGCACCCATTGTTCTCGAGGAATGTCACTCTAGGCCTCTTCGCAGCTTCTCACATGGTCCTTTGGGTAACTTCGACCTGTGTACCTCACTTCGCAGCTTCCTACTTGTGCTGAGAACCACTCTGTCATCAAAGTTTGACATTGTGTCCAGTCTGTGATGTTTCCTTTGTGCGTCCCCCACCATATTATTGGTGTGGCTTTCGTGGCCTCATCCATTGCCAACAACCTTTTTTGTGTTGGTACACTTGTCTCAAACTCTGATAAGAATTTTTCTAAATTTTTCAACCCAACAAATGTGGGTAAGTTACTCACTGTTGTGCCAATCCAATGAACCTCTCTAGTTAATCTAACACATCTTCTGGTCGAGACTTCATACTTATGGTTCTTCTAGTTCTCCAACACTTCTTATGAGTCTGATGAACATGTGTTGTCGCTTCACCAAGTTAGATTCCCATTAGCTGTAGGATTAATATAATCCTGTTGTTTGGTTGTTAGTTTGTAGATGTTTTCCAGTTCATATGCATGGTCTTCTTCTCTGATGGGATCTATGTATTGAGGACCCTCATTTGGATCTAAAGGTGCAATGACCCTAAGTCCATCTCTTTAAAATTTCATACACCTCTTCTTTAGATCAACAAAAGTAGAATTGTTGAAGGTTCAATCAATTCCTAATAATGCAGGATAAGGGAAGTTGTCGTCAACAATTTCAATTACTTCAAAATTTGCAAAGGTTCTAACTCCATCGATGTCCACAGGGAAATGCTCCAATCATCCAAATGGGATGACAGCTTGTTGATTAGCCATTCTAAGCCTGATAGGGGAATATATCAACTTCGATTTTCCCATTAGTGCCTAGGTTTGCTTCGTCATGACATTGACCTCTGAACCTAAGTCAAGGACCACATAGTCTATATCATATTCTCCTAGGTGTAATTCTTTATTTTTCCTTCTCCTTTTCCCAATTTGGTGCACTTCCCTATTCAGTAAGGAGTCTATCTTTCCTAGATCTAACTTATTGATTAAATCTTGTAATTATTGTATAATGCTTTTATCTTGAATCAACTTAACACAAGTGCACAAAAATTCCATGAGTTTGCTTACCTCTTTTCCTTCTGTTGGCGATGCAGACTGATCAAACGCCCGAGGAATGCCACATTCTTTGATTTCTAGTTGTTTCTTTGATGAAGACCCTTGATCTACTTTGAACTCTTTTCTTGCCTCCTCAAATATCTGTCTTTCTTTCTTAGAATCGAACGTTGGGGTCTTCTCTGTAGCTTTCCTAACTCTGTGGTCATCTACAGTATTTCCTTGGGTTGCTCTATATTGTCCTATAGAAATGCCTCCTCGAGTGATAACAATGACTCTAGGGTCTTCTCCACGAGTTATAGCATATATCATTTGCACTTGCGGGTTTTTCTGAGGTCCTCATCTTTGTTGAAGCTTAGCTAGCAGCAAAGGGCAGTCCTCGATGACATGCGCGAAGGAATTTCAATAACTCCAGGTTATGTAAGGGTTCCAGCAGTCCCTCGCTAAATGTCCTGGATGCACACAGTTGTAACAAATTATTGGGGGGCCTCGACCCATACCTCCTCCTTGTCCTCGTCCTCTGTATCCACCGCAAGGATTGGAACTTCCTCTTCCTGGAGAATTATACTGTGCATTGTTTCCTTCTTGGTGTACTTCACCTTGGATCTTGTATATGTCTCTCGATCTTTCATGCATCAGGTCAAAATCCCTACAATATCTATCATCATGCCCTATGGACTTACAGAATGTGAAGTACAATTTTGTGGGTGTCTGAACATACTTCTTCATATAGTATCACTCACCAAGGCGATGTCGGTTTCCGCATACTTCGCACCAGGGCAGGTTAAATTGCTTCAAGGGGCTCATCTCTCCTGAGGCCAAATATTCATGAAACATGGGAAATTGTTCTTTATTGTGACCTTTGGATATGCATATTACACACCAGATATATTATATTTTGTCCTCCCCCTTGTCCTTCTTCATATCCTCAACCTGCAGAGACAAACTAGTCAACTGGCTCAAGATCTGGCTCATGCCTAAGCTAGATTCTCCCATAGGTGTTGATTCACGCTTCATGGAGATCTCCAAAGCTTCTTCCCATGATGAAATATTTTGCTACATCAGGGGAACTCTGATGTGTGGTAAAAGAGAAGCGATGAACCATTCTTTGTTTTACTCATTTCGGCTCTTAAAATTCAATGGACATGTTAGGGTCTTAAATCTTTGATCGAACTCCCAAACATGTTCAGCTGCCTTCTGTTTGATATCCTTCAGCTTAGTAATACACTGTGACTCCAAATTAGGTTTTTTAAACTCTGCAAACAACACGTTTTTGATCTCATTTAGTGGATTAGGCTGCACAATTCTTTGGACAAGCTTCATGTACCATCTCAACGTGCGATCCCTCAACACAGTGCTAAATTGGTTTCTTTTAATAGCTTCATCGGTAATATTTTTAATGTTTCATACAGCCTCATACAGGAATCAGTGTTGATCAGGATCTTCAGATCCATCTCCTTTAAAGATAGGAAGCCTCATCTCGTTTGCCATAGAGCTACCTAGGTTTCCTATCTGAGTAGATGCTGAACTATTAGTAATAGTAGTCTGCAGACTCTGGTGATTCAGAATATTCTGATTACTTAGCGTTTCCGAAATAACAGAAGGATTGATATTACTTACTTCAGTGGTCTGTGCAGTTCCTGATGTTTCTGGCTCGTTCTGGCAAAGTTCTTCAACTTCCTCTTCCTCTTCTCTGGTGGGTTCTGAATGTTCTTCATTTGTCAGATCTACCTCTTCTCCATGGTAGAAACCCTTGTCTCCATAGTTTTTCTTGAACAAGTTTTCAAGGTGAACCCCTCGAAATAATTTCCCACTGCACATATGTCTATCTTCTCTTTCACTGCCGATGTTCGAATTCTTGAACATTAGCTTTTTTGGATCCAACCAATCTACTGTATCTTTAAGACGTTCTTTTCATGCAACAACATCTTGATTCTTAGCTTCAGAAATTGTAAAAATTTTCCTCCGGGTCCTTTAAAGAAGTATCTCTCGACCTGGCTATATGATTCTATTATGTCAACAACAAATTCAGTGATATACTCTCTAATGGTACTATCGAACTAGTGATCTACAACCCTTGATACAACGTTGTTGACTCTCTTAACCTTCTTAATCAACTACGACGTCCATACCACAGGAGGTCTATATCTGAACTCAAACTGGGTATTGGCTAACCTAGCTAACCACTTATATAACTCTTGATTGATTCCTCCAAAGAAGATCTCGTGAATATCAGTGAAGATGTGTCTCTACAGCCAACCTTCAGTACTTAGCTTAGGGTTATTGTTTTGGGATTCAATGAAGTCCATCTCTTGATCCTCTATCCACTTCTGAATCTCTATCTTCGATGGGAAGCACCTTGACATTCTCTTACATAGATTCTTGTCCCGAAAACAGAACCATTTGTTTGCACAAGGGTAGACCCGAGGTTCACTCCAAGAGTACACCAACAAGCCCTAGCTACTGGCCCTTCTGGCAGCACCTGCAAAGCATATGCAGTCTCACCCAAAGCAGCTAAGAGGGGGGTTGCATGATAATAATGTCTACAACCAAGTGAATATCAAGTGGATCTATGACAACAACAATACAACATTCATATATCACTTATCATCTAGGTCTATCCTGCGCAGCTATAGAACTGATCTAATATAAGACTACAAATAAAAATATAACCATGACAGAGAATCACACATATGACACAAAATATATGTGGTTCACCCTCTCTCTAGGGTTATGTCCACATAACTGTGCTTATGATTTATTAAGGTAAAGCATACAGTTCTTATCTGTTCTCTCAGCTAGTAGATCTTCTTTCTTCTCTCTCTTTATCTCCCCTTCCTACGCACCCAAATGCAAGACATGACCTTTTCAGACAGTTGAAGATCTCACAATACAATTCTCTCCCTCCACAACAGAGATATAACAACAATATCATGCCAATACTCAATGAACAACCCAACCCAGGTCCTCTTGAACTTTATTTATACATTACAATCCCTCAACGACAACCTTAGGTCAAAACCTAGGTGCCAAAACCCTAGATACCAAAACCCTAGGTGTCTAAAACCCTAGGTCAACTTGACCCACCTTTTTTGGGCTTCGCCAGCTTGTCTTTCCTTCTTCATCGTGTAGTGATCCAAAGCATCCAGTGATGGATTTCTCTGCTTGCTAAGTTGTCCACAATCTGTCTTCCTTGCTGATCTATCATCCTTGATCTCCTCGTCCAACGACTTGCATTTCTGCACTTCACTCCCTCTTTCCTACTCTTTTGCTCACTTCAACTCAGTGACAGTTACTGTGTCTCCCGTGAATCTTTATTTTTACCTTTCCTTCCTTGTTCTTCACTTCCTTCCATAACCAAGGGCCATCAGCCTATAAGAAACAACATGCTATTTCACTTTCTTCAGCAGAAGCAGAGTACCGAGCAATGGTAAATGCAAGTCAAGAATCCCTGTGGCTTCGATAGATCCTTTCAGAGTTTGGATTCTATCACCAACATCCGACCAGCCTTTGGTGTGACAATCAAAGTGCCATCAATATCACCAAAGAACTAGTTCAACATCAGTGTAGAAAACACATCGAGCTACACATGCACTTCATCATAAATCTCATTCATGATCAAGTTATTGAAGTGCTCTTTTTCCCTACAAAAGATCAAGTTGTAGACATTTTCACAAAGTCTCTTACAAAAGCGAAGTTTTCCAAACTTCGATCTATGTTAGGAGTTCAAGAAGTTGTCATGAAGGGGGGATAGGCTCTAATGCCTCCTTCCTTCTCCTATTGTGTCACTATTGTAAATCCTTCAATTCTAGCCCAAGTTGTTCTTAAGGGGGGATGTTAGGATATTTAGACACTTAGGATTTAGTTAAGATCTACTTGGTCTATTGTGTCGTTAAGTAAAAGTTTGTTTTCTAGTGTGTTTCTTTAGTATGCATTTATAGTTACAAAATATGACGGTCACGATATGTTCCTGACATAGAGTGATTCAACAGTTCATACTCTCCTTGATCTTAATGGCCATTGATCTATGGATTAACACTCGATTGGTCAATGATATCTATTTAAAGAGCATGTAGGGTCATTTGTTGATGATAAATTGTAAGAAAATCTATTGTAAAATCTCTCTGTAATATTTTTTTTTTTCATTAATAAAATTCTCCAAGTGGTCGCGTTGGATGGGGCCATTGATGCTCCCCCGTAGGGGTTTTACCACCTAAAAACATTGGTGTGTTGATCTTTGATCTGGTTATGTGAGTGGTTACTGAAGGTGTTCGTCCTCTATTGGAATACCTGTGTTGTCAAACATGTGTGGCATCATCTAGGGGCTTGGAAGGCCTAATGTTTTTCATTTGAGTCCCAATGTTTCACCCAAGAGGCTCAACGTCACCCTAGAAGGGCATGACATCACCTCTAAAAATGATTTTAGGGTTTGATTATTTGAATTTGTGTAAAAACTAGATTTTTCATGTAATTTGGACATGTTGGTCTTTTGATGACATAAAATTAATTAAAGGTCATAATTATTGTATAAATAGAGAGATAAAACTCTCATTTTAGTAGGATTCACTCATAACACAAGTGGTGGTCTGAAATTTTTTCCTCTTTAAGGGTTATTGGTTGAAATCTAGTGGTGAACACTTCTTGGAGGAGGCAAATCTTGATGTATTTTGGAAAATTTTCATTTGGAGGAACTTCAACTAGGGTTTATGCTTGATTATTATTGGTGAAGTAAGTAGAAAATATGAATTTCCTTATTGTGAATGAATTCTTATGGTGAATTTAATTGTTTCATGTCAAAGATTATGAAATTGCTTGCTTGAAACCCTAGGAGAAAGACATATGTTATTATCTTTTTCTCTATAATCTTCCACTTGCTAAAATTTCTTGAAAGGAACCTATCTAGAAGTAGATACTAGATCCATACCATTTTATCACTCTAGTAATCCTATTTCCTTTCCTATTGCATATTTTATCTCGATTTGTCTAAGGAAAAGAGAAATTGCTAGAGCCTAACTTTTGTTACTTTCTAGAAATTATCTCTAGGAGTTGGATCTTTGAGGCATTGGGCTAGAAACACCTTGTTGATTTTTCATTAATCTAGGCTCAAGCATGAAGTTCATTCCATTTTTATAATTTTACTTGAACCATAGAAATTTATAGTTTAACCATTAAATTTTTTTTGCAACAACCAAGATTACAAGAAGAAAAGACCATGCAAAAGTACACAAGAAGTATCCTAGGAAACCCTTCTCAACAAGGGAAGAAAACCCAACCAATACTTTTCTATATTATTCAAGAGAAATACCTCCCACACCATAAACCTAACACACAAAAGGGTGCTTACAAACCCTAGAAGAGTAGCGCCCAAGAGAGGTCCCCATTTCAGCCCAAGAACAAGTACTTGCTGAAATTTCCAAACTCACACTTGTGTTATGATTCCTCAATGGGGAATTTACCTTTATTTATATTATACTGGACATATCAAAAGTAGTGTCTATTGGAAAAACCTGGCCGACCTCAATAACTCACAATATAATTAATAATTACCATATTAATTATGTTTTACATTAGTTATCTTTCACTTTATGGTGGGGCCGACCTGTACCATTCACATAAAAAATAAGGTTACAGGTAAGTCCGACTCTTGGAAAATATAGCACGAGATATCATACACCCACTAGTGCTCAACCACTAGGGGAACATCCATCCTTGCTCATCCAAAGGGACATCCACATCTCTATCTCACTATGTCTCACATGAGAATCACACTCACTAGTGCTCAACCACTAGAATCACGTTCATGTGTGCTCAGCCACATGCACGTCCTACTCAATAGATCTCTTTCTCACTACGTCTCAAAGGAGAATCATCTAGAGTATCACATCATCTCAACTCTTTTCACAGAGGAGACCAATACATCGTTTCATCTCTGTCTTAGAGAGAACAACACACCCAACTCATGGGATTCCTCACCCCACATAGGGTCACACAATGTTCCATCTCTGTCTCTGAGACTAACCACACACCCATCTCATGGTCACACCCAACTCATGGGCTTCCTCACCCCACACAAGGGAACACAAATTTCCTTCTTTGTCTCAGAGAGGAACCACACACCCATCTCATGGGCACACCCAACTCATGGGCTTCCTCTCAGGTTGACTCACTCAGTTTATGTCCCAGAGGATGTCTCACGCATATGTAATCATCAACACTACCTTTTCAGTTAGGGATGCATTCTACACCAGGCTAAGTCTCTCACAAAAGTAATCTAACTTCATCTTGGATGTAATCATCAACACTCCCTCTCATCTAGGGAAGTATTCTTCACCAGGCCAAGTCTCTCACGAAAATAACCAAACATCA
>JZKD02S1915894.1:249197-272608 GCA_000966675.3 Picea glauca
TATCAGAGCCTGATTTTGTCTGTATATAGTAGGCAGAAGAAGCCAAAGGAAAAGGAATACATAGTGTTGAATCTCTGTGATGATTGTTGCAAGGTGTGCAACAATAAATAGATAGTTAGGAGGACTGTGAGAAAGGTTGGAAACACTCTCGGTTGCAGAGTGACAACAACAAGTTTTCCAGGAGGGAAGACAGGAACATGAAGATGGCTATTGAAGGCCATGGACGCGGTGGAAAGAAGAAACACCAGCAGCAGAGAAAAGATGAAATGGATAAATAACTCGCTAAGGTGAGGGCGAGAATGGAATAACTTTCACTACGGATGCAACAGGATGCAAAGCTGCATTGGGTATGAAAACAAAGGTGAAATGTCCAGTCAAAGAATTGTTGTCCAGAAGACGAAGAAGATTGTTGAAAGGATGGTTGAGGTACACTGAAAGAGTCAAAGACATAAAGGAAGTGGTTCATGTGTATGAACCAGAAGCTGGGATAAATCTCTATAATGATGAGGAAGAGGGATCAGTTTCAGATCTCATAAACTACCAGGAGGAGAGGGATGAATTTTCAAATTTCCAGGTGGGAAATGAAATGAGATCATTGGAGGATCTCATAGACTATTAGGAGGACAACCATGGAAATTCATATTGCCAAGAGGGCAATGGTATGAGATTAACATAGGATCTCATAAACTGCCAGGTGGGCAGAAGTGGACTTTTAAGTTTCTAGGTGGGCAATGGAAAGAGATCAGTGGAAGGTCTCGCGTACTTCCAGGGGAGCAGTGGTGAAAGTTCAAATTACCAAGTGGGAAATGAGATGGGATCACTGGATCTCATAGATTTCCAAGGGGGTAGAAGAAAATTCCCAAATTTCCAGGTGGACAGGGGAAAGGAGATGAGACTATCTGAGAGTCTCATGAACTCAGAGGAGAGTTCAGATCAACAATGAGTGTTGACAGGTGAAGATCAGAAGAGCATTATGATGATTGGGGGAATTCAGGTATTCCTGCCACATAGCCTAGTTGAGGCTAGTGAAGGTGTTGAAGATGGAACAACAACAAGAGGATAGCCAATAGAAAATGTCATGGAGGAAGAAATGGAGCAGACACTGACGTTTTCCCAAGAAGCAGAAGATGAGCATTCAACAGAATGTCTCAAAAATTTTTGCCAAGAAGTTGGACAGGAAATCACTATAGTACTGGAAGCTATAGAAGAAGAAGAAGAGGAAGCAGACGGCATGGATTTTGCTGACCTAAGTGAAGAATTAGAAGCCCTGGAGAGAAGGGTGATGGTGTAAATATTACACATCCAACGGGCTAAGTTGGAAGCAGGTAGTGAAGCATACCATCCTGGGGAGAAGCAGGAAGAAGATGAGAAACATTTCAGTGAGGAGACTGTAGAGCTGGAGTCTACAACAGAGTGGCCACTCAGTTCCACAAAGGGAAATAAAGATAGTAGGGGAGATCGAGCAGATCTGCCCATTGAGAAGATAGAAGTGCAATAGATAAGACTACATACAAAGAGCTAGCCATTGGAGCAACTGGATGAGGTGATTGAGGAGATCAGGAGGTTGATGTTGAAGTCAGCACAAGAAGAAGTCAGCAAAATAAATTTGAGCAGAGGAGAACCTGCCATAGTAGCAGAAGCAACAACAACAGCGAAGCGATGGAGTGGATGGACAACTCCAAAGAACTGTTTGGGATCTAGGTGGATTTTGACAGCCATGCTGGGAAGCTCATGAGAAGGAGCTCATGACTTTTTCACAGTAGAGGAGTATGATGTAGGAGCATCGCTCCAAGTCAGCTACGTGCTAGCTAGCCATCACATCACACACGCATTCAATGGAAGGAGAGAGGGGAAACCCTCTCGTTTTTCAAAATTTGAACATTGTATTAAATGTTGTAAGGGTGGTAGAGCCAAAAACCATGCATGTACGCAGGCTTTAGATAAAGGTTGCCTTAAATGGTTGTAAGGCTGAGATATAGATCCGATTCGGACTAGACAACCATTCAATGTAATTGAATGTAAATTAATGAGATTTGGTGAGGATGGAGGGAAGCACTCGAGGAGCCCCCTTTTGTAAAAACATCTTCTTTTGTTTTTCAGTAAGGAGAGAAGAACAAAAAAAATAGGGAGAAGAGAGGAATTCATGACTCTGTTGCAGTCCGAGCTCACATTGTAAAGAGGCATTTCATATTAATACAACCATAGCAGTTTTTCCTGCATGTTGTTGTTCATGAATGAATGTTTTTATGTGTTGATGATATGTTGTAGATGTATGTTAGATATGCATTTGCAGGGATAGATATATTTTCCTATCTGTGAGTTCTTTGATTTTAGGTTTAGATTCTTTATGGTTTCATGCAAGAGTGCATGACAGAGTATTGCGGTCTCTGAAAACCAGTGCAGGAGTGCACTTCTAAATTTTGCGGAATTTCAGAAAAAGACGTGCCAGGAGGGTGCACCAGCTGAAGTCACTGACTCAAGAAGGAAGCCTCAAGGTTGATGAACACCTTGAAGGAAGAAATGTGCCGAGGAGAGTACAAAAGAGAGGAGAAGCATAATTTCTGAGAATTCTGTAAAAGCTCTGCCAAGGGGGCATTGAGAAAATGCACAGGATGCATTGAGGAGAACTCTATTTCGAGTTCGGTGAACACAAAGTCACTGAGGATTCTAGATAACTCTGCTAGGTGGGCATTGAGTTGGTGCAAGTGTGCACAGAAGGAACTCTTTTCTGAGTTTAGAGGGAAGAGAAGTTTCAAGGAGAGACACTCACAAAGTTATTGAATACTCTGTTAAACTCAACAAGGAGGGCTTGAGCAGAAGATCTTCAGGAGGACACCAGATTTCCATTTGAGGACATAGAAGGATGAGTCCCCTAGAGGCTCGAGTAAATAAAGCTCAAAAAGGATAGTGACTTAGTGCACCAAATAACAAAAGAGTGAGAAGAAGGTCGAGGAACCCTTTGAGGTTTCATAGTAAAAAAAGCTCAGGAGGGATAGCATTTCTAGAACGCAGGCAATATCCAAGGGAATCGAGCTCACAAAGGAAGCAAAGGTCAAGGATTTTGAAACTTTAGAAAATCTCCCAAGGGGAGGGAGGAAGTTCTCAAGCTCTAGAGGGAGCAAAACTGTCGTTGGATCAACTAGAGAGGTGATATCTGAGTCATTGAAGTCTACATCTAGAGGCATGCAGGAAAGTGCACAAGGAAGAGAAATAGATCTGGGTCATCAGATCTAGTGCAAAGAACCGATAGCCATCAGATCCACAGGAAGGTGGATAGAGTTTAACCTCTTTACGGTTGCGCAGGAGAAGAGATGAAATGGATAGTGGAGACGCTTCATGGAGAAGTGCAAAATTATCGTGAGCCATTGGATCTCATGTGCAAATTCCCATATCGAAATTTGGGGATTCGAGTGACAAGATATTTTGGAGTCACTGCATCGTGAGCTTCCGGTTCGTGAAATCCCAAAAATATCTGAGCCATTTCGGGAATTCATGGATTCAAACACCAGGAGATTGAGAGTGAAGAGTTAAGAGACTCGACATTAGGATCACTGAAATCGTGAAATGAGAAAAGTGCCCTATGGAGATCTGAGCCATTTCAAGAATTCAGGGATTCAGACACTGGGAGAATGAGAGTGAAGAGTCACCGAAATCGTGAAAGGAGAATTCGCGAAAGGACCAGGACCATCCATCAAAGAGGACACGTGGTGAGTAGCCAATATTTTGGGAAAATCTCTGAAAGGATGTGGGCCATCGATCCAGTGGGATCGTAGCCATTGGTTCATGAGGGATATGGACCGTTGATCTCTTAGCAGATAGATTTTGGCATTTTGTGGACAGGGGATTCGAAAGAGAAAGGAGGAATTCTTGCATCACGATTCCCCGAATCGTGAAAGCTGGTAGCACCAGACAGACTAAGGGAGGAGCCAGAGCCATTAAGTCCTTTTCAAAATTTCAGCAACTGGGAGTTCCAGAGTGAAGGAGTCATGAGACAGAGAGTCCTGACTCGTGATATCGCGAAAACCTAAAATCATTTGAAGGAGTAAGCCCGAGGTCATAGGATAGGGTCATGTGGACAAGACCAAGTGGGGATATTGTTACTCACTAGCCCTTTTGGGGTTCGACATTTCATCAATTCTGAGGACAAGGAGCCGAGGTACTTTGCATTGAAAACCCTGAAGTTGCAAAACATGACATGTTTTTGGAATCGGGTTGTGGTCACGAGGGAAGAAATCACCATTGAGTCAATTTTGGAGTTCGGGGAATGGAGTGACCAGTGGATCGGGAGCTACATTTCAAACTCCCGGTTACCAAAACCCAAATTGCAACAAAATATTCCCAAATTGCCAGGTGGGTAGGGGAAAGGAGATGAGACTGTCTGAGAGTCTCATGAACTCAGAGGAGAGTTCAGATCAACATGGAGTGCTGACAGGTGAGGATCAAAAGAGAATTCTGATGATTGGGGGAATTCAGGTATTCCTGCCATATAGCCCAGTTGAGATCAACGAAGGTTTTGAAGATGGAGCAAAAATAGGAGGACATCCAGCAGAAACTGTCATGGAGGAAGAAATGGAATAGACACTGACATTTTCCCAAGAAGCACAAGATGAGAATTCAACAGAATGGCTCAAAATTTTCATCCAGGAAGCTGGACAAGAAATCAATGCAGTACTGGAAGCTGCAGAAGAAGAAGAAGAGGAAGCAGACAACATGGATTTTGCTGACCTGTGTGAAGAATTGGAGGCCCTGAAGAGAAGGGTGATGGTGCAAAGATTGCACATCCAAAATACTAAGTTGGACGCAGGTAGTGGAGCATACTAGTTAGAGGGATCAACCCCACAATGTCGTCGGTATGTAGACTCGTTTATGATATAGATAAAGAATGTAGATCCTATAGTTGTTTGTTCCTATTTAAATGGTTCACATTGGTTATGTTTTAGTTCCATTCACTTCAATTTTTCCCTATCATTCAATCGTTAGTTTAGGTTAGATACCTTGTATACTACATCAATTTTCCATATTTCTATAGGCACAAGAGAGAGAAAACAAGGTTTGAAATGAAAAATCAATAGACACAATTATACCATTGATATAGATCCAAGATCGATGGTATCAACTTATTTCAGCTAGTGAAAGTGCACACTGGATAACAAAGGGTCGGAGGCCTAAATTCAGAAACATTGTTTTAACAAGTGATAACATGTCAACTCCTTATTGATTTTAGTACACATAGGTGGCATTATGAAACCACTTTAGCTAACCCCCGAAATGCATGAATTGATGATAGGTTCCACTGTGATGTAATCCCAATAAATAATGTGTCATGTTGATATAATCCAAATAATTTTTTATTTTGTTTAAAAACAATTACCTCCGAAGAAAATGAGGTAAATGGACATGGTAATCCATGTTATGAGTACAATAGACTCCAGTAAAAGTAGTCAAATTATCCTTTGACAAATAATTTTGGGTACTGTTCTCATTTCCTTATTTCAAATGTGTTCAAATTGTTTAAAATAAGGATAGATGGGGAAGGTAGTCAATCTTTTTCCCCTAAAAGTAATCAAATGGCGACTAAATCGAACCCTAGAAAAAAATGACCATCCAAGAGAATGACTATATATGATGATCACTTGGAGGATAGGGAAAGGAAATTTTTCGACCCTGCACAATCTTTCCCTGACTTTCACAAATTAATTCAAAGAACCCAGGATGACGCTAACAATGGTCAAAACTACTTGAACTTATGGGAATAAAACCTGGCGATATCAATTGTTCCACAAGATTATCACTTTCAAGAATTAGTCAATTGGTGTGATTTCTATTACCAGGTGGATAGGCAACAAATAATTTCTATACATGATTCTAGGATAGTCTGTGAAATAACTAAAGAACCCATTTACCAAATGCTCTAAATTCTAGACCATGTTGTATATGAAACCTCAGATGATGATGAACTTGACTCTAAGAACCAAGAATTATCATAGTATGAAAGAGAGAAGTTTCCGAGTAATATATTATCCCCAAATTCTCCATTACCAATCGGTCCACCTCCTTTCAAATCCACCATCTTCCTTGAACTAACTAGACACGTTATTGCCATGATTTGTCATGTTTTATGCTATGGACATGATAGAGTATTGGATGAGACCATTTTATGGATTCTTTATGTCTTATGTTGATCTATATTTATGAGAGAAACAAAATGAAATACATTTCTATAACATTAACATAGATATATAGAGAACAATAATAGAGATACAATGAAAATCAACTTCTATTCAAAAAAGAAATCAATTGAAATTGTTAAACACATAATGAAACAATCTTGCTCGAATAGTGGTAGTTAATCTCTGAGAAGAGATGTGGTGGCTATGTGAATTCATTTTGAGAAAATCACAATGAGGCCTCCAGGCATTTTTAGCATCAAGAAGTAATCATAAAACCCTAGACATCCAAAAATCTAACCCTAGGAGATGAAGTGCCAAAAGTCATGTGGGCCTTGATGGGGTAAGTTGGTACATCAACTTTTTGGGGTCATAACTTTTGCATACAATCTTCGTTTTATGTGAACGATAGCTCGTTGGAAAGTTATATTTAAGGAATAAACATTATTCTATCACACTTTGACTATATTTATAGTGTGATAGTGGCGATCCCCAAAAACATTGTTTAGGGCCTCAAAACGACCCCAGAAGTTTAGGACCTGAAAAGATAGAAAAAAATGCCAAGATGAAAATTGTATGTGAGCCATATGGAAGAGGTGGGTGGCCACCGATATCCACCTTGATATTATGTCCACCGGAGTCAATCACCATCACAAAATTTGATTATTTTCAGTTCCTACAGGAAGTCATAAATTTCCAATTGTCAAATTTCCACATCACTAAGTCTTTTAGGTAGGAGACCTACTTGGTGCACCTCATATTATTCAATAATTCTTCCTCTTTTTAGAGATTTGAGACAAAAACAAAGGAAAATTAAGGAAAACCAAGTCAATAATTGCGTAGACTGAGAAGGTGAGGAAATGAGACCAGAATAAAGGTTTCATCCTTTATCTAAACAAGTTCATGAGTGCATGCTACATTTTTCTCCATGGCACTTGACCTCCTAGGATGTTTTGCGAGTTTAAAAAGATACTACAACTGAGAAAAGTGTTGGCGCAGGCCAATTTTGGGGGAAATCAAAGAATTTGTGAAGCAATTAAAGAAACGTTAGGATAACGGGGGAGTGCACTGGAAAAAGAGGAAATGAAATGTTGAAAAGAAGGGAAAACCCGCACTGAGAAAAGCAGTTAGAAAGTGGAAAAATTGTTGCAAAGAAGTTGGAAAGTGGACAAGCTTCGACTTGGAAAAACGATTGGATCGAGGTCTAGCTGAGATCAAGTCAAGGAGAAAGTGGACAAACCTAATACTTTTAGGGTTATGGATTTTGTAAGGGCTTTGTCCTAGTTTTGTATAAGTAGAATGTAGTAGGACGAGGAGAAGGTGGTCAATTTGTTGTCCAGGTTACTGTCCTTTTGGTTTACATGTGTATTGTTGAGATTGTAATAGGTTTTTTGGTTGAGTAAAAGGTCTTGTTGAAAGACTGGTGCAATCTGTGGAGATCAAATGTAATGGTGGAAGAGTTTTGCAGTGTGCAAGACTCGATTTACATAGAATATGAATAAATATCCCAGTGAAAAATCTTTGTGGACGTAGCCCCAGGGGGGGTGAACCACGATATATCTATGTTTTATGTGACTGTATGTAGTGTCTATGATTTCATTTTATTGGATGAGTTTTTATGATAAATATGTTATATGATAAAGGAATGAACACCACGTAGTAATAATAAACTAATGGAATATGCATAATATCTCTAAGTAAATGAATGTTATAACTAGTGCTTAGATCAAAATATTGTGTTACAGTAGATAAATACTTGTTTATGAACACATGAAATTATGATGGTTGATGAATTCCTATTAGAATAGTTTTGACAATGGTATGGAATGATATCTAATGAGGGTTTGAAGGTCAACAATGGGCAGGTTAAATTCCTCTGAGAGAAACACGTCCCATCTCTGGGCTGCAGACATCTGAGTCCTGCGGCCACCCATAGAATCCATCTCGGGTGAGACTGAGCAATGTACTCTATGCACTGTGTTTCCTTATAGTATCCAGAAGGGTCGATGGTAGAAGGGTTTTCTAGGAATATTGTAGTTATAACTTGGGTCAGCCCATAGTAAACCCAACAATGATTTTATTGCTGGTTGGATCTCTGAAGATTAAATTGGGAGGGATGTATCATGAATTATAGTGAGAAGGCTTATGAAAGGGGATGTTTTTAGGTTGTAACCCCACGAAAGTGGATATCAAAATATGGTTGACAGTTCATGAAATAGAGTTTACCCATAACGATAATATAATATCTAGGTTTAAGCTGAGACAATGTTTAGAGAGATACGTATTCATTGAAATACACGAGATTTTCTTTAGTGAGTTTCCTATGCTATTAAAAGAGTGGATAACACGGTTGAAATATACCCATCCAAAAAATAGATTTATATCAGTGGAGTGGAGAGAAGAAAGTATCGCATGGTTGAAAAGTGTAAATAAGAAATTCATGCATGTAGTATATTTCTGGCTAGACAACATTGTAGTAGGGTATATCACTGCGTTTTTAGTAGATACATCAAAGTATTACACTGTAGAAGAGAAATATTTTCTTAATGGTCCAAGGGGAAGGAACATCAAATCATTGTACACTTCGATAAAGAGCTTATTGCATGATAAAGGGGTATTAACTATGGAATCATATAGCTAAACCACCTTGTGTGCATGGGGAACTTAGGGGAAACACTAAGGAAGGTGTGATATGGAGGGGGAAATGGATAGAGAAGAGAAAATTAACAAGAAATCTCCCATTATAATGGATCAAGAGGAGATCCATGAAATTATATAGAAGGAAAGAACGATGCATAGTGGAAGACCCTACCAGTATAAGCTCAATAGGAAGAAAAGAGAAGTAGCTGAGAGGGAAGAATTGGAGAGTGATGAAGAAGAGGTAGAGGATGTCCATGTTGTGGAGCACATTGAGGGAATATTGTGTGCCACATATGAAAGAAAGAATATAGGATAAAAATATAATGAGGAAGCATATACCCCTGTCTAGATCCAAATCAGTGTAGAACCTACAACCCCATGTACAATTAACACATCAACAAAGAAACAGTTTTTTAGAGAACCAATGATTGATGGTCAGAAGAAGCTAGGAGATCAGAATAGAAGTGAGGGTACAAGTGGAAGTACCAGTAGCAGTACATGTAGTGGTCCATGTGGGAGTACCAGTAGAAACACCAGTGGGAGCTCAAGTGGAGGAGGTACCATAAGTAGATTGAAGAATACGACAATGGATCTAGATGGTGTACTCACCACAATAGACTTTGAAGTAATGGATATGATGGATGATTATATACCATTTCCAACACTATTGGGCATTGATTGGGCCTTTGATAATCATTACATAATTAACTTGAAGACTTGAAAGATGATATTTGATGCTGGGAACTTTAGGGTAGTAGAACCTTTAGATCCCTCAAATTGCGAAAGATATGTAGAACCTCTACTTGATAGCATTCTAGAGGATCATGTCCACTATTTATATAGAAATACTTCCTGAGAGGAAGACTATGTGAATTCAACTTCATATGGAGTAATCAGTTGGAGGAGTGTCAATTCCAATATATCATATTCAGATACTGGAGTAGAAAACTTGTAGCAAAGATTGCATGAAGTCTCTACTAGGAGATGTGTCAGATTTACACGCACAGTAAGATGGGTTGGGACAGAAGTAAGACAATTTCCCATATGTACTAAAGAATACAATTTAAAAAACTTTTTGACAGAGTTTGAATCAAAGGTTTTGGATAGTCATAGATTACTAGTGTTGGATATAGCATTGAGGGACACACCTGCATGATGGTGGGGTACGCATAAGGAGGTAATTCAGAACTGGTATTAGTGTAAGCGACTAATGCGCATAAGATTTGGCAGGAGTCAGCAGGATAGACCCTTACAGAAGTATGATGGAAGAGGGAACCCAAGACATCATATAAATCATTGTGTCACTAACTAGATATTGGTACCACCAGGGGAATGGACACATTATTTTTTTCATACATTAGAAGGAATACCTAGAAAGGTACAAGGAGTAGGAACTGCACATAGAAACTGTGAATTGGGGCACAATGCAACATAACTTTATTAAGACTTTTGCATTTGAAAGTGAGAATCCATGGGTGGATCTGACATTACAGAGGATGAAAAGGAAGATATTTTAAGAATATGGGGTAGATACAGTGACAGTAGACATAGACTACAAAAAATAAACAATTAAAAAATTAGTTTATTGTTATCAGGTTGCAAAGGATGAAGAAGTAGAAGAAAACCCACGTGACATACAAATAATATAAGGGGAAGGATAAAGAGGGTTAGAAGAACCTTAGTTACTGTTGAGCCTCCTTTTTTTCACCTCCAATTTCCTTATCTTTCCCATATCCTAACCAATTTTTCCTACTACCGATGCACTTTCTTCCTAGTTTCCTCATCAGACATGCTTTTAAGAAATTCTTGTGTATCCATGAGGAAACTGCTGTTTAATCACAATTTCTAGTGATTTATTAATAATTAGGACTAAATATTTGATGTTCAAAGAAATTTCGAATTACTTTGGATGGTTCAAGAAGACTTCATGCTAACCATTCCTGTTGTTGAGATCGTCCCATACTCGTTGTTGGGATTGTCTGATACTCATTCCTAGGGTCGTTCAATACTCATTGTTGAGGTCGTTTGATACTCATTGCTGAGGTCGTCTGGTACTTGCTTTTTACATTCATATGGTACCAACTTGTATGCATGTGTGCATCTGATACCGATTGTTACTCTCATCCAGTACTGACATGTATGCCTGTGTGCGTCCGATACCATTTGTTATGCCCGTCCTGTACCAAGATTATGCAGTTTTTTGTGTCCAGTACCTGTTTTTAATTCCTAGGTTTGGTTGTTGGAACAAGATTGTTCTCGATGAGTTCTAGGCATTTTTTTGGTTTGAACATTCTCTTTTCATTGGAATACATGATACATTTCATAACTCATGCACTTCATGTCATGAGGATGAAATTGTTTCCTTAAGAATCGATATATCATCCAATTGTAATAATTATACAAACATTTTTTTTTATCTTTAGACTTGGGTTGTAATGGTTTCTTCTATTTAAAAGAGAGAGCCTCGTACATGATAGGATATAGAGAGAAATAAAGTAAAGAAAAATTATGCTGTAAGTTTTTCTATGGAACGACTGTGAATTGTATCTCCATCTTTATGAAGCAATGATATAATTTCTATTTATAGATTAGATATTTGTATTTACACCTTCTCTTTAAGATCTAGCTTGTTGGTATGGCAAGGGCCCACTGACCCAACTAAGGTAAGTCTCTTTGTAATTAATTGTGAATACGATTATGATTTCTTGTGTGTGTTTGTGAACAAAGTACTTTCATATTTTGATTACATCATTTAATTCCTTCTCTGATATGTTTCAGTGATGTATTTGGTAGTAGGTCTTCTGGATGGATGGTAATTTTGAATAAGAGAGAGTTGTGTTTATGAGATATCTAAGTAATGGTTTGACATCTTTGTGTGAGTAGGGAAGGACAATATTTGTTGAAAAGTCAACAAGAAACATGTGTCTAATTTACTTTTCCCTTAAATAAATTGGACAATAAATATTAATCTATTATTTCATTCATAACTGAGTGAGTTGGAGTTGTGAAAAAATTATAAGTGTAGTTAAGTGAGTTAAGATCAATGGTACTTGTTGTAACTAAACTTGCACTAGTGAGAGTTTAGTAAATCAGTGAAATCACATGCAACTAAAGATTCACCACGGTTAACTACATGCATGTCAGATCCAGTGGAGACCCAGTTGAGATAATAGGTGAAAGGGACTGTTTGGCTATCAGTTGTGATTTAATCACACATGTAGTGGATATTCTCATGAGCATGTGAAAACTAGGAAATTCAAATCATTGTGAGAATCTTAATTGCAGGGATTGTGTAGAGGAGACAGGCTGTCTGGACACAGAGAATTGGCACATGTATTTGTTGATTTGTGTATGACGATGTGAGACGATTGTATTGTACTGAGAGATCTTGGATTAGAGTTTTGTATGATATTGTTTCATGATTCATGATATACATAATATATGATAGTGGGGTTTTTAGCTTTACACTTTCCCGGTAAAACTTATGTGTTATGTGTTATTGATATTTCACTTTCTGATTGTGGTTTATCTTTTCCGCAAGAATAATAGTAGAAGTGATTTTGTATTTAATAGTTGCGTATAATTATTAGATTAGGAGAATCACAGGAAATACTTAATTTGTATTGAAATTTCTACATGGTATCAGAGCCATGGAGGCCACAGAGCTAAGGAAGTGAGGTGCGAACATAATTTTATTTTCACAGGTCCCTTCTCTAGCAGGGTGAGAAAGTGAGTACTATAGACTATGCTTAGTTATCAAAGAAGAAATTCTCGCACCCTAGTCAAAGGAGGGGTGCGAACTTCCCTGAGCATTCTCGCAGGCTGATCAAGGGAGAGGTCCGAACCTCCTTCACCCTACAGTGAATTACAGTGCGAACCTCCCAAGTCAAGTTCCCAGGCTATACACAGGTAGGGTGCGAACTTCCCTCAGGCTACTCATAGGTGGGGTGCGAATCTCCCAGGGAAAGAGGAATTGCAGCAATTGAGTTCGGGGTTGGATAACATTCGAATTTACAGGATTTTTCTTGATGTGATAGTTGATTCAAGATCGAAATGTCTTTCAATGGATTGAGGTTGGAGTATGCACTCGAGGGCAGCTCGAAATACATTTCTTGGAAGGATAGGATGGAAGTAGTACTCGAAGACAATGGCTTGAAGGATTACATTGACAAAGATGTTCCTAAGCCGGATGCGACAGACACTGCAAATATTGATGCATGGAAAAAGAAAGTGGCAAAGACGAGGAGGATTCTATTGGAGGGAGTACGGGACCACATTGTCTCAAGTCTCCATGGGAAAACCACACCACATGCAATGTGGAAGGTTTTGACAGATCTATTCCAAAACAGTAGTGACCATAGGAAATTGGCGCTCAAAGATAAACTCAGGAAGATCAATATGGAGAAGGGCGAAAACATTCCAAAATATCTCATGAAGTTTTTCCAATGTTGGGATGAACTTGGAAGTGTGGGAATAAAAGTCGTTGCTGATGATTTTGTGATCTTGGATCTCTTTAGGACTTCCCAAGAGTTGGCATAGTTATCAAGACTTTGTCAATGGAAGGGAAAAATTGTCGGATTGGGAACGACTATGGTCAGATCTAGTACAAGAGGAGTTCAAGCAGAACACTAGAGATGGATCTTCATCAAATCATGATGATGAAGAGGATTGTGCTTTGACTGCACAGGCAAGGAAAGGGAAAGGGAAGAAATTCTATTCAAAATCCGAGTCTAAAGTCAAGAATCTAGATTTGTCCAAAGTGAAGTGTTTTCACTGTCACGAACATGGGCATCTCACTACTAACTATCCACAGAAGAGGAAGAACAAGAAAGTTGTTGGATCTGCAACTGGTGAGGCTCTTTTCTCATAATTTGAACTTGACTTCACTTTGATTGCATGCATAGCTTCAAGTGCAGCGGGATCAGTGTGGTATTTGGATAGTGGCACTTCCTTCCACATGACATGAGATAAAGAGTATTTCATTGAATTGGAGGAGAAATATCTCAGAATGCATATAGAGATGGGAAATGATGGACGATACAGTGTGACTAGTATTGGTACCATTACCTTTTAGAGGGTGTCAGGTAAACCATTTCAATTGAAAAATGTTATGCATGTTCTAGGTCTGAAGAAAAACTTGGTCTCAGTCGCAATGTTGGAGGACAGAGGATATGATGTTGTTTTTAGTAGTGGAAAAGCCTACTTGTGACATAAAGCAACAGGTCAAGTCAGGAAGATAGGGATTCGAGTTAAGAATCTCTACATGCTAGAGGTAGATGGCTGCGGTGCCATGATAGGCAAGGCAGAAAAAGTGGTGAGACGGGATGAGGGTGAATTATGGCACAAGTGATTGGGCCATATTCATCATGGATCCTTGAAGATCATGCAACAAATATCTACTAGACTTCCAATGGGAACACTTGCTTAGTTAGATTAGTGCAAAGGGTGCACCCTGGAGAAGTATGTAAAGTCCACCTTTCATGAAAAGGAGAACCATGCTTCGGTGATCCTGGAGAGAATTCACACAGACATGTGTGGACCATTCTCGGTTGCTTCAACAACAAAACATAGGTATTATGTTATTTTTTTTTATGACTTTTCTCATAAATGCTGGATTTTCTTCATGCAGAAGAAGGATCAAACATTCTCAAAGTTCTGTGAGTTTAAAGCATTGGTGGAGAAAGAGTTGGGGAGGCAAGTGAAGGCTCTAAGGAGTGATACTGGTGGAGAATACATCTCTAATGAATTCAAATACTTCTACAACAGAGAAGGAATTAAAAGAGAACTCATAGTGCCTCATAACCCACAAAAAAATGGGGTCGTGGAGAGAAAGAACAAAATGATCATGGCTGTAGCACAAGCGATGTTGCATGATCAAGGACTACCAATGCATTTGTGGGCAGAAGCATGACATACTATGTTTTATGTGAAGAACCATTGTCCTCATAGAGTACTTGGCATGAGTACACCTGAAGAAGCTTTTACTAGTAAGAAACCTGATGTTTCTCATTTTTAAATTTTTGGCTCATCTGTTTATGTGCATGTGACCAAGGATTCCAGGAAGAAGATGGAACCGACTGCTGAAGTTGGGATATTTTTGGGGTACACATAAACACCCCATAATTATCTTGTGTGTTTTCCGAACGGTAAGATGATTGTTCAAAAATTGTCGGAAGAACCACAGTATTTGTGACATCTTGTCGTCGACGTTTCGGATCCATAACAGGATCCATCATCAGGACCATAAAATTCTGAGAAAAATAGTAAGAGAAGAGCCTTTATTAAATAGTGATGAGGCGGGTGAAAAAACTACGTTTGGCTGAGTGAATTCCTCTTTTTTAGGAGAAAATTAGGGTTGACCAGGGGTTTTAGGAAAAAATATATATTAATTTTATGTTGATTAAGGTTAAATAATGAGGAAACCCTAGTATTAAGGAAATACATATAATCTTAGGTTAATTTTACTAAGCGATGTTARTTTTGTCAATATTAATGTTATGTTAATTATAGGTTAGAATAATGAGGTAAACCCTAGGTTWTAGTGTTATTAATATTAATCYTARKTTAGTTTGACTAATTAAAGCTAAYTTTARGHTAAATTTAACTATAYGGTATAKGGTTAATAAAATAGGMTAAAATTAATGTTAAATTATTTTAAGTTCAAAAGGCTAAATTTAGGGTTGACTGTATGGTGAATTAGAATGGTAATATTAAGGTTACCTTAGTTTAATAGTAAACGGTGATAATAATAATGCTATTAAAGTAAGTAAGGGGATGAAAGACTAATTAAAGCTAATTTTAGGTTCAAAATATTAATATTAAATTATTTTAGGTTTAAAAAAGGGGGTAAATTTAACTAAATGGTATATGGTTAATAAAATAGGCTAAAATTAATGTTAAATTATTTTAAGTTCAAAAGGCTAAATTTAGGGTTGACTGTATGGTGAATTAGAAAGGTAATATTAAGGTTACCTTAGTTTAATAGTAAATGGTAATAATAATAATGTTATTAAAGTAAGTAAGGGGATTGTTAGGTTTAAGGTCGGTTTAGAAGATTAGGTTAAGTTCAGGAAAAAGAAGGTGTTAATCATATTAGTATAGGTTAATGTTAATAAAGAGGGGCATTAATACTATTAATGATGTTAAAAGGATTTAAAACAAATTACTGGTAGAAGATTAAACGCAGAAATCACTTAGGTTGGTAAAAGGTGTATGCTGGTTAAGGTTATGTTAGTCTAATAGTAGAAGGGTGATAATAATGTTATTAAGGTTAGTCAAAGGGATTAATAGGTCTAAGGTTGGTTAAGAACATTGGTTTAGTAAAGAAAATTAGGGTGTTAAACATATTAATAAATGTTGATGATTGTTATGTGACAGGATATAAAATTCGATGAGGGGAAAGCCATGTGGTTGTCACTTGAGAGGGAGCTAGACTTGCATGCAGAAGAGGAACTGATGGTTCTAAAGGATGAGTCTCAAGATGTGGATCAGCCACATGAGGAGGTTCATGAAGTGGAGGAAACCACTCAAGCAGAGCCATCCATCAGAAATGGAAGAAAGCGCACCATGGAAGCTGACAGATTGAGACTAGATGTTGCGCAAAATGTAGGAGCCCCTACTTCACAACACAAATAGAGACAATCTCTTGATCGATTTCATGGATACATGGCTCTCATGAGAAAATGTATTGTGACTTAACCATATTCCTTTTAGGAAGAAGTGCAGGACACCACTTGGGTTGATGCTATGGTAGAGGAGTATGACTCCATTGTCAAAAATAGTGCATGGGAAATTGTCCCAAGACCTATTGATAAATCAGTGGTAGGAACGAGATGGATCTACAAGGTAAAGCAAGCTGCTGATGGGAGTGTTGAGAAATACAAGGCTAGGTTTGTGGCCCGGGGATTCTCACAGATTGAGGGGATAGATTATGATGAGACCTTTGCACCTATCGCAAGGTACTCTTCCATAAGATCCATCCTTGCACTCTCAGCGCAGATGGGCTGGTGCATTCATCAAATGGATGTAAAAACTACATTCCTCAATGGGATCATTGAGGAAGAAGTGTACATTGAACAACCATAAGGTTTTGAAACCTTTGACAGATATTCACATGTGTGCAGACTCAAGAGAGCATTGTATGGGCTGAAGCAAGCACCCTATGCTTGGTACACTCAGATAGACAACTATTTCACTAGATTGGGCTTCAGCAAAAGTGAAGCGGATAAAAACCTATACCAAATTGTGGTGGAGGGAAAGCTTTTAATCATTGTTCTTTATGTTGATGATTTAATACTAACTGGTGATGAGTAGATGATACACTCATGTAAGGATGATCTTGCAAAGGAGTTCGAGATGAAGGATTTGGGCCTTCTTCATTATTTCCTTGGATTGGAAATATGGTAGCGAGATGGTGAATTTTTTGTGTCTCAAGGAAAGTATGCAAGGGAGATACTGGGTAAGTTTCACATGGAGGGATGCAAACCCATGGATACTCCTCTTCTAGGAAAAGTAGAGGATGCTACTATCTATCAATAGTTAGTGAGTTCGCTAATGTATTTAGTGAACATGAGACCAAGCATTTTCTATGCGGTTAACCAGCTAAGTCAAACGATGGTTAAGCCTACCAAACTCTTTTGGAAGGAGGGTAAGCATGTCCTGAGATATATGAAGGGCACATCTGAGTATGAATTATGGTACAGATAGATAGATGAGGTGAAGTTGCATGGCTTCACGGATGCAGATTGGGTGGGTAGCCCAATAGACAAAAAGATCACATCAAGGGGGATCTTTAGTATTGGATCTATAGCTATTTCTTGGTACAACAAGAAACAAAGATCCATGGCACTTAGTTCAGCGGAAGCAGAATACATGGTAGCGAGTCAAGCTGCATGTGAGGATATCTGGATGAGAAAAATCTTGGTTGGTTTGTTTGGTTCTCATTTAGATCGGACAATGATTTATTGTGATAATCATAGTTGCATTAAACTCTTGATTAATCATGTGTTTCATGACAGATCTAAGCATATAGATATCCGATAGCATCATCTCAGAGATTGTGTGTAGTGGAAGATCATGTTGCTTCAATACATTCCTATGAAAGATCAGGATGCAGACATTCTGATGAAGGCATTCACCAAGAGAAAATTCAAATATCATAGAGACAGGATTGGGGTGAAGGATAATCCCTTTCTTGTTGAGAGGGAGTGTTGAAAAGTCAACAAGAAACATGTGTCTAATTTACTTTTCCCTTAAATAAATTGGACAATAAATATTAATCTATTATTTCATTCATAACTGAGTGAGTTGGAGTTGTGACAAAATTATAAGTGTATTTAAGTGAGTTAAGATCAGTTGTACTAGTTGTAACTAAACTTGCACTAGTGAGAGTTCAGTAAATCAGTGAACTCACATGCAACTGAAGATTTACCACGGTTAAATACATGCATGTCAGATCCAATGGAGACCTAGTTGAGATAACAAGTGAAAGGGACAGTTTGACTATCATTTGTGATTTGATCACACATGCAGTGGATATGATCATGAGCATGTGAAAACTAGGCAATTCGAATCATTGTGAGAATCCTAATTGCATGGATTGTGCAGAGGAGGCAGGTTGTCTGGACACAGAGAATTGGCACATGTATTTGTTGATTTGTGTATGACAGTGTGAGATGATTGTATTGTACTGATAGCTCTTGGATTAAAGTTTTGTATGAGATTTTTTCATGATTCATGATATACATAATATATGATAGTGGGGTTTTTAGCTTTATGCTTTCCCGGTAAAACTTTTGTGTTATGTGTTATTGATATTTCACTTTCTGATCGTGGTTTATCTTTTCCACAAGAATAATAGTAGAAGCGATTTTGTATTTAACAGTGGCGTATAATTTTTATATCAGGAGAATCACAGGAAATACTTAATTTGTATTGAAATTTCTACAATATTAAGTTTAAGTGCTTTAACGTTTTGTCTAGATAAATGCTATAGTGTTGTTTTCATTATTCATATCTAAGAATGGTTTGGATCTCTATATTTCACTGTACACGAGCCTTCAATAGAGAATCCTACCATACTCAATTTTCTTTCCCAGAATTGATTAGGTTACACTTGGCATACATAGGTATAGTTACAACTTCCATATTTCATCATACATGCACTTATAATGGAGTGTTTTTACTTGCCTGGTAGTTTTTTAGCTCAGTTAAGCTTCCAGAATGTTAATGATTGTTTGTGTGGTTGTTCCAGGAGATAGAATCATATCCCATATATATATTTCATGAGCCAACAATGAGCACATCCATCCCCTGAGAAAGAATTATGAATTATACATTTGTTGATCAGTTTTTCTTTCTGAATTTTGAATTGTATGTGTGGATTGTAATTTGAAAGGTGTGAAACAAAGTGCTTAATTTTTAGAAGTAGTTTCTTACATAAACTACACTCAACATAAATATACAATTATCGGTTATCGATACATACAATACATCAACTCTATTGATTACGAAACCAGATTGACATATTAAATGATTGCAATTTATGGAACATATAATTGCACCAACATTTTGGCGCCAGATTAGGGGAGTTGTAAACAATAATAGATAATGCTTTGCATTAGATTGATTTTATTTTTTTGGAGTGGTTTTAAGGGAAACATGACAGGTGGGAATACTTACCACTATACTACAACACCCACGCATCCACTTTAGTGGGGTTTATCCAAAGTCAGGTTGTCCTCTTACCTTTAGTAATTGAATTTTGTGTGAATTAGTATTTAGATATTTCTTTTTATGCATAAACATAGAGATAGAAAAGGTAGATTCGCTACATCTAAAATTACAAAAAATTCAAGAAAACCCCCCAAAGTTACAGAAAAATCAAGAAAACCCCCCCATACTAATTCAACTAGTGTTTGTGTAGGAAAAATCCTTAGAGGGGAAAGTTCAAAGGAAGTAATTGAAACTACAACTAAAGGTATTGTTGGTCCTGAGGTCTGCACCTAACTGCTAAAGGGAAAAGATAGGCCACCTATCAGTTTAGAATGATTGTTTATTTTGTTTTTGTTTTGGTTGGTCAGAGGGTTGTTCTATCAAGACAAAAGGACGATCGGGTTTGCGGAATGATAGGGATGAGGGTTTTCCTTAGATGATTGTAGACTAATGATAGACCAGTGAAATAATAGAAAAACAGGGGAAACAACAGACTACTCAATGAATAATTTGCTGCAAGAAGTTCAATACTTAAAATATTATTTCAAGACATTAAACATGTATGAAAAACACAGTTACTCCCACAGGTTGCAAATAAAAAAAATCTTCACCAAAGCATTAGCTATTTGTTAGGTTGCATATTGGTTAAAACAAGTTATGCAATAGCTGAAAGGAAATCAAATGTACATTGCACAAACCAAAAACTGCATTCAAGATAAGAATAAAAACACATAAAGATTTGAACGAAACATTGTCATCGAGAGTATGTTCACTAGGTAGAGGGATTTAATCCATGCATAGAACGGGTCCAACCAATATGATGTATTTCTATTCTTTCCCAAAAATCTGACACTTACAATATCCAAAACTAACTATTTAAAAGAGTTGCAGAAGCTCTCGTCCTTAGTGAACCAAGACCTCAATTTAGCTAATTGTTCGTAAATAAAATTATTAACTTCACTAAGACATTGGACTTAATCATCAAGAGTGGTTCTTATCACACACATAAGACCAATCTTTCACCTAATCTATGAAAATGATGGAATTAATCAAATAAAAACTACTACTATCTCTGAGAGAGAACTGATGCATGCACTGGAGGAACTGGATTGGCCAAAAATAAGCCTCAAAGTGACAAAACATATCTCTGTGTTAGTAACAAAATGTTTGCAAGCTATTGGAGGTCACTGGAGATAATCGACTGTATGAGCATAGTTTGCTGAATGGTTTCTAGAACTAATCTACGTCAAATTGTGACTGAGACTTAACTCTTCATCTATGTCTGATTTTTCATAAGCTAAGCATAGTCCGTCTCGACTCTACTTGACCCTTCTCACTTTCACTGTGATGAACTGGTTATGAACAGGAAGATGTGGAGGCTGGCATCCAATAGGAAGACAAGATGAGTGGATGAGAGGGTAGATGACATTTGAAGAGAGATGTCAAAAAGTGAGAGGAGGTGTGAATATGATAGAGGTATCTGGAGTATGGAGGTGGCGACGTGTAGTGAAGGATATAGGTGGCACAAAGAGAGAGGAGGAGTAGATAGGCTGTGAGGTGAGTGGAAGATGATGTGGAGGTGATGTGGTGACCTGATTTTATTTAAGAACGTTATTGTGGGATATTTTGAGAGTGGTTTGGATCCAGACCACCTTTGGGCCTGCAATCCACCACAAGCTGCCACATATCCTTCTAACAATACCATGGTTCCAATTGGAGGACCACTTAGGAAAATTCACACTCGAGCAGTTTGCATCCCCACAATGAAGTATGGTCATTGATCTGATTACTATTTGTGATCCAGGTGATATTTACCTGTTGCAAGGGTCGACGATTCTCATTCAACTGGGATTAATGGTCTAGATTCACTTTGTACTTTCTAGCTTTGGGTTTTTTGAATTTGAAGCATGAAAATATCCCAGAGGAAAATCTACGAAGTGAATGATCTGCTGCCACATGTCCCCATTGATGGATGGTCCAGATTCACTTCGGGTTTTTAAAATTTCGAGCTTCAGGAGTTTCGAATGTGAAGCATGAAAAACTCCCAGAGGAAAATCTCTAAAGTGAATGATCTGTTGCCATGTGGGACTTAAGCTTTTCGGGACTTTATCTCTTCGGCTATTTGGCACTTTGAGACTTCGAGACTTCAACTCTTCAGCTCTTCATCACTTCAGGACTTTGGCACTTCGGCTCTTCAGATCTTCGACACTTCAGGACTTTGACACTTCATCACTTTGGCTCTTTGACACTTCGGGACTTCGACATTTCATCACTTTGACTCTTCGGCTCTTCGGTACTTCGACAGTTCTGCACTTTGGCTTTTCGACTCTTCAGGCATTCATGGCTTTGGATAATTCTTGATGTTAAACTCCACGCGGTTCTTCACCCTCGAATGGATGAGAGCCATTGATCTAATTTTCTCGGTGGATATTAACGATTAAAACTTACCCTGTTTGTTTTGACAATCCAGGCCCGAAAATGACATTTGTCTACGGGCCTTTCCTGTGCATACAAAAATTCTTTGTCAACCTATTGTGAGCTCAATCCATGGAAAACATGATGAAAAGCAATTTGAACCAAATATGACATATATTTTATCCTTCAATAAAGACATAAAATGAAATGCACAAAGACTCAAACATTAAAGAAGCGAATAAGAACCAAGTCACTCAAAAAATGGGAAACTGACTTAAGCAAACGGAAGAGGAAAAATTGATGAAGGTATAGGGAAAAGAGAAAGGAGAGGTAGGGATGCAGACCTAGGTTACAATATTAGCTCCAACTAGGGATAGCTCATCTCTGTGAGGTTCTAAGAACTGTATATTAGTGCCTTGAGATTAAATAACTGCTCTTACCTTACATTTCTTACCTTTGTTTCCATCTGCCATCCTTGTGTATCTACTAATGTTCCTCAACCATGTATTTTATTTTAACTAAAAAACTGAAACTACACCCCAGTGCCTTGTTGGGATATGTAGTCTTTATTCACACAAAACTAACTAATCAGAAGAAATAATAAAGGAAATCATCTATGGTACAAGAGGGACCTTCCCTCATCCTTAAACAAAATAGTGTTTAAGGAAGTGCCCATTTACAGGGCCTCCAAAGAACTTTGTATCGTCTAGGTTGTGCAGGATAAATGTGTTGTTGTTTATAACTTCAACCACCTTAAAATGTCCAAACCAGAGGTTGTCAAATTTACCATGCTTGGACTTGTCATTCCTTTGGGCATCCCACCTCAAGACTAGGTCACCTTCCTGAAAAATCTCCTTCTTGGTTTTTTTATCAAAGGATGATTTGATCTTGCTCTGGTATACTTATGTCTTCTGATCCAGTGCTTCTCTTCTTTTTTGAACTTCTATAATCTAGAAGATTCTCCTTTGGATGTCATTAGGCTCTTCAATATCTTACTGCAAGAATTTTAGGACTAGTATACGAAGGTGAATGGGAAAAACAACATCTATGCCATAAACAATATGGAAGGGTGAGGTTACCAGAGAATTCTTGGTGCTAATTTGGTCAGCCCATAAAGCATACTTCAGTTTAGAGTCCCAGGATTTCTTGTTTTCAGTCAACAACTTCTTAATAATCTTGATGAGAGTCTTGTTTGATGATTCTTCCAGGCCATTTCCCTTGGGGTAATAGGGTGTATAATGTGTCAAGGAGATGTTATGACTACCATAGAAGTCAATCATGGATTTGGACTTGAACGCTTGGGAATTGTCTGTTACAAGCTTACTAGGGAAACCAAATTTGGCAAAAATATTGGTTTCCAGGTGTTCGACAACACAGGTATTCCAACAGAGGACGAACACCTTCAGTAACCACTCACATAACTAGATCAAAGATCAACACACCGATGTTTTCACATGGTAAAACCCCTACGGGGAA
>JZKD02S1915894.1:284553-300506 GCA_000966675.3 Picea glauca
CATTTGATTGAAAGAAGGATAGTTATTCCAATGATTAGAATATGTAAATGGCATGTTAGGATTCATACCTTGTCCCCGCGGTTGCCATTGCCTTCTCTGTGTCAACAGATAGACATCTTCAGCTTCTTCATCAATTGGTTGTAATGCTACCTTGATCCCTGGTAAATATGGACATTATTGAGTTTCATGATCTTTATCACAGATGGTGCAGATTGGCTTTTTGTCCAATGGACATTCCCTTCATGGGTGCTTGTCTCTGCATTTAGAACAAAAGATGGACAGGGTTGCTTCTGCTTCTGCTTGCTTCTTTTGAATCTGCAGGGTGTCAATTTGTGAGGCAAAAGAGCTTAACATTTCAGTTTTAAAACCTTCAAGTAAATTACCTATTTTGGCTCTTGTTTCTCCCCCACTGGCTGATTTTTGGACTCTTGAAAATGTGGTGTCCCTACTATTTGATCTATTTCTTGAAGCTCCTCTTGAACATATTTTACATAGGTTAACAATTTCATCGTATGATTCCTTAGATATTTCCCCTTTTCCAAGCATATTCAACATATCTAGATAGTCATCCCTTACTCCTTTTAATAATATGGTTTTAAGAATATCTTTACTTACATTGGGGTGACTGGATCTTTGTAGATTATACTATAGCCTTTCTACAAATTCCTCCAGATTTTCATCCTCTTTCTGCATCATCTTAAATAGTTCCTCCCTTTTTTCTCTTGTTTGGCAATAGTCTTGGTATTTATTCAGGAATTTCTGTTTCATTTGGTCCCATGTTGTGATTACATGGCCTCCAAGACTCATGAACCATCTTAGTTCATTTCCTTTCAATGTTGTTGGAAATAGCTTTAATTTTTTAGAATTGGAAATGTAATCATAACTTCTACATAATATATCAAACTCAAAAAGGAATTCTTCAAGATCTTCTAAAGACAAACCATGAAATTTAGGTAGTGCTGAGAGTGGAATGTTCTTCATGGGGGCTACCCCCCTAGGAAGATCACCAATAGGAAATCCTAATGTGGAGAAAGAGTTTTCATCATTTACCTCTTCTTCAGGACCTGCCTGTTCTTCATGATGCAATTCTTCATTGTACTCATCCATGTTTTCTTTTGTCTACTCCCCTGCTGCACTTTCTCTGTCCTCAATGTTTCCTGCTAGTTTCTCGACTGTCTTAGGACTCCAAACTTCTTTCCCCATTTCAAAGTTGGCTTGAAATGAAGGTTGGAATTTTTGTTTCCGAGAGTTTGGTCATTGAGCAGAAGATTCAGACTTTGATATAATCTCGTCAATATAAGTCTTTCTTCCTCCTCTTCCTCTGCCCCTGCCACCTGTAGGGTCAGTGTCTTTGGGGTCTCCACATCCTCTCATGCAATCTTTGTATCTGAAAAATCATAAGTGCTTTTGAAATCTATAATTACCTTCCCCAGCAACGACGTCAAAATGTTGGTCACTATAATTGCTTATTTAACTAAACAATCAAGTGCTACATGAATTGTCAACCCAAGGAAGTCTGTTATTTCAAAGGTAATCACGCACTATATATGCTCAATCTCAAAAGCAACCTAGAGTTGTAGTAAAAACATATTAATCACACTTTGCCTTGAACAAACTGAAGTTCTAACGTGAATTACAGGAAAGAAATCTACCTATTGCAGAGTTCAATGTTTAAAGAAATAATTGTCCAAAGAATCTTGGATTACATTAAAAAAATAACAACCTGGAAAAGAAATCTTTCAAGACACTGCAAAAGGAAAGACCATGTATTCTGTAACCAAAGAATATGACCCTATTCCCAAAGCAGGAATCTTCAACACATGTTTTCGATCAGCACACTTTTATGAACTCATTGCTAATTTGAAATAATTAACACACACTAAATATTAACTACCTCTTAACAGAGAACATGACCCTATTCCCAAATTAGGAATCTTCACCACCTATTTCTGATTAGCACACTTTCATGAACTCCTTACTAATTGAAATAATTGACATGCACCGAAGGCTAACTATCTCTAACAGAGAACAAGACCCTATTCCTTAAGTAGGAATCTTCAGCACCTGTCCCTAATTATCACTCCTTCATAAATTCACCAAACATTATTGCTAACTAGAATGATTAATGATTACCCAAGCATGAATCACATGAAAATAATGTAACACTCAGTAAAGCAAAGTTCAGTAAAGTAGTGTTTCAGCAAAGCAGAGTTCAGTAAAGTAGTGTTTCAGCAAAACATAATTTAATCAAGACATGAACATAAATAACAATAATACACTACAAAGATAATGGGTGAATCTTGTGAAGAAGGTGGACTCTCCCTTCTCACAAGATTCCCCTGAAATGAAAGGGACTAGAGAGAAATGCTCAGAACAGTCTTTTATTCATCTATCAACATATCATATTACAATCTGAGATGAAACACGTCCTTCTCTGTAAAATCCTTTCTTTGTAAAAACATAAGATCCCTTCTAATGATGATTTCCTCTTATTTAAAGAGGAGAATCCTCTTGATACAATTTGATCATCACATTACATTTGCACATTTGAATCCTATTCTTAGTCGGATCCGATTTCTATACTAGAATAGGATATCCTAGTCTCCCGTAACAAAATGCTATTACAAGTGTTGAGTGAGGTGTTGTTGTTGCGGCTTGGAGTAACAACTTCTTTATTTGTCTTCTTGTTACTGTTGTTGTATGGTGTTTTAGCATCACAAATCATGAGTTGTTTCAGCCATGGGATTTGCGTTCTAACTGTTTCAGTAACTTACTCTCAGGCAGCAGTCATGGTTAATGCTAGCTGAAGGTGCAGCTGTTGTGGTCAATGTAACAGTTTGTGTTGTTGTTTCAGCATCGTAGACCATGGAGGGTGTAACAACTTCTTCTGGTGAGTTTCTATTTCAACATCGTTGACCACAAAATGTGTAACAGCTTCTTCTATGTGAGTTTCAACATCGTTGACCATGAATTGTGTAACAGCTTCTTCTATGTGAATTTCAGCATCATTGACCACGGATTGTGTAATAGCTTCTTCTGTGTGAGTTGTTGTTTCAACCACGGGGTTTTTGTACTTTAATTGTTTCAGCAACGGGCCTCAATGCTAATCTGTAGTTCGAACTATTTCAGCACTTATTCATTTCTGATCAATGGTTAAGTACGAGAGTAATGTAAAATTATATGCAAAACAGATTAAACATATAGTAAAGAGAAGAGATGTTGTATACCTTTAGAAAGATAGGGTAAGGCGATAATGTGAGTTTAAATGTGAGTGAAACAAGGGTGTAAAGGTAGCAAAAAGTCTGAGTAAAAAGGTACATTGTATGGTCCTAACACCTATAAGCTGTCTTTTCCAGGCTATATGATGGGTGGGTCTGATTGGGTGAAGATTTGATGAAATTATAACACCTTACAATTTGATTCTGATAGCAATTTGTCCATTCCTTGCCCCTTTATCATCTTGGTGGGATTTATGTGCAGGTCATATTCCAATAGTTTGACAATCCATTTTCCTCTTTTTCCCTCATTGTATGGCTGGACTAGAATCTCTTTGAAATTGTTGCTAGGAACAAAGGTTGTTATTCTAGATTGTAGTACATAAACCTTGAAGGATTTGATTGCTTTTACTAGTGCATAAGCCTATTTATCTAATATATCATACTTCAGCTCAACATCTTAAAGGGCTCTGCTAAAAAAGTCTATTGGCTACTCATGCCCTTCTTTATTTTTCTGCAACAATACAACAACAATGGTTTCCTCTGAAGCAAAGGAGAAGATGAAGAAATATTTGGTATAGTCAGGGCTCACCAATACTGGGGCCTCAACTAAATCTTGCTTGATTGTTTGAAAATATGAATTTTCCTCCAAGGACCACTTTATCACAACATCTTTCTTCAACATGTTAGTAATAGGATTCAAAATTTCAGCAAAATTTGGCATAAAAAGGTCTGAGGAAGTTTATCTTACCAATAAAAGACTGGACAACTTTTTTATTTCTAGGGATCTCAATCTATTGAATGGCACAAACCCTCTTTCGATAAATTTTTATACCTCCTGTTGATATGATGTGGCCCAAGAGATTTCCTTCTGGCATGGGAAACTGAGACTTCCTAGGATTGAGACATATTCCATATCTCCTGCATTTCTTGAAAACCTGCTCCAAGTGCTGCAAATGTTCATCATCAGAATTGGAAAAAATGGTGATGTCATCCAAGTATCTAACCATAAATGTTTCTTTTTCCCCCACAAAATCTATGTCCATGGCCCTCTGAAAAGTGTCCGTTGCATTTATCAACCCAAAGGGCATCTTGTCATACATGAATGCCCCCCAGGGGGGTTGTGAATGTTGTTTTTTCATTACCCTCTTCACACACTACTATCTGGTTAGAACCAGAGTATCCATCCAATAAGGAAATTATGTGGGCACCTACTACCCTCTGTAAAATATGATCCATCTTGGGGAGGGGGTAATTATACTTCAAAGAACACTTGTTGATATTTCTAAAATCAACACATAAGCGTATCTCCCCACTTTTCTTCCTTACAGGTACTAAGCTGGCCACCCATCTTGAGTACCTTAATGGTACAATAATCTTGGCATCCACATCCTTTTCATATCTTTCTTGATTATGGAAATTAACATGGGATTAAATTTTCGAATATTCTGTTTAAATGGCTTGGAGCCAACCTTTAGAGGGATATTATGTTGGATGATGTCAATGTCAAAGGTCTTCAAATATTCATAGGACCATGCAAAAGTATTAGCAAACGTTTTAATGACACTGACATACCTGTCTTTTTTCTCTGTAGCTAATTCTTTGGACAACTTGATGATCTTGGGATTCTCATTGGTCTCAATATAGAAATATGTTATCTCTTCTTATTGATTCCTCATGGAATCTCCTTTGTAAACATTATTATTGTTAAACAACCTTTCCAATGGGACTATTCCTCTTGGGATGTGATTAGTTTTAATCTCCACAATATCATGACCATCCATTGTCTTCAGCAGATGGGGTGCTTGTTGATCTTATGATTCCCCATCTTCACCTCGACTTTCTTGATCAATTGAGACATTGTAAAATTCATCAATGTTGTGTAGAAATCTCTGCAGCTCCAAATCATCACTAAAGACTTGCCAATGTTTTATGTTGTCTGGTATGGTTTTTCTATGTTTTATTTCCACCTGATATTTAATATTTGGTCCAATGGGAGGCCTGAAAGTACTGGCAGCTAAGGCCAGAGAATCTTCCTTTTGATTATGTTCTTTGGGAATGAAAAAAATGTTAAATGCTAGAAATAAATTATCGATCAGATCCCATACCTTGTTTATGTATTGCTTGAGCCTCTATTGCTTAGTTTGATAGATGTTCCTCACTTGATTTATGACCAACTTATTCACCAAAAACTGTTAAAAAATGAATGGCCATGTCTTTGGCATCCCTCAATCCTAATACCAGAGCTTCATATTGAACTGTATTGTTAGTAGTTTCAAACTCCAGCTTATAAGAGAGGGTTATTACTTCCTCTGAAGGGGAAATAAGGAGAATACATGCACCATCTCCTTCTTTTGATGAAGAACCATCGAAATACATCTTCCATAGTCTATTTTTTTGACATGTCAGTGGTTGATTGTTGCATTGGCTAACTGATATTTCAGGTTACTCATCATTTAAATGAAATACATATGATCCAATCTCATCCTCAACAACATAAATGGGGTGATTTCTTGGGTTCTGATGATCGTTGAATATGTAGGCCAATCTTACCTCTCTGTATAGCCTCCTATGTTCTACTCCGAACACAAGAATGGTGGCATAAGTGAGGTTCATTTGTAATGATCCTCCAACCTTCTTAGCCCATGTTCTGGATAAAAGCATACTAAACTTTGGGGGAATGTCTACTACAACAAAGTCCATCACTACACTCTTCATGGGTAATTGTTCTAGAGAAACCAAATATCCTTTATCAAACCCATACATTTCACTTTATTAGAATCAAAGGAGTACAGGTCTTGGTAAGGCTTGGTAATCTCTAGACCTATTTCTTCCATAACAACTTTGGGCATGACATTGTGGAAGGCTTCTGAGTCCATAAGAAAGTTATGTGGATCTTATCATGGACATTCAAAGATATATATAAAGGAGGAGAAGCATAATATCCATCCTCAATATGTGGACCCACAATAATGGTTGGGTTTTCATCCTGCAGACTAATGACATAAGAAGACACACTAGAAGGAGTTGGTTGCATAACTTTCATGATGGATTTCTTGAAAGACTCATTTTTCAACAATTCTGTCAAAGGTACAAAGATCTTGATCTTTCTCAGCTCATGTTCTAGGCTGAAAGAGGCTAGTGTCCTATCTGATTATTTTATTTCAGGGACTATAGGATTTGATAGAGGAAGTTGATGAGTTTTAGATGACATACCTTTATTTGGACTTGGCTTGTGGGGGACTTAAACTTGTTTGTTTTGATCAGAGGCAATATCCTTGGGATCTCCTTCTCTCATCCTAAAATCATATTTATTCTTGGGTTGGCTTTGAATAACTCCCTCTTCCGCTATCTGATCATCCAACGGATTTGCCAGTTGTGCTACCTCATATTCTTGTTGTGTTAAATGGCTGGTAAAATAATCCGTTTCATTGAAAAGAACAACAATATCATCCACAACATCATTTTCTGCATCCATCTCCTCAACATGATTGTTTTGTAAAGGAGGTACTACCCTTTGATCATCAACATTTCTTCTTTCTCTTTGCATTATTGAAGGGGCGTCATTAGGCCTTCTGAACTGATTTTGATTTTTATTTCCACCCCCTTGAAAAGTTCTGTTTGGATTTTTGGATTCCCATTTTAGCTTAGCTCTTTCAGAATTCAGATCCTTCAAAGTCGTGGTCATGTCCTAAAGTTTGGGATTAGACATGGTTGAGTTAGAGGAGGTAGGGGTATCCTCTCTCTATTTTCTCTTCTCTTTATCAGATCTAGTCTTTATTTTGTTTGATGAAAAAATATTGGATTCAACTTCAATGGCTACTTCCTGCATGGACAAAAATGTGGTTGATATTCTCTCTCTCAGGAGGAGGGATAAATCTACATCAAATTCATTAGCTTAGGTGATCTTGGCAGAGGATTCAATTGGTTTGATCTCATCTGGGATTCTACCATACATCTTATTGAATCTCTTGGTGAAATATGAAATAGATTCACCATTCTTTCTCTTTAGGGCCCCAAAATCGGTGATGTAGTAGAGGTAATCTCTCCTATATCCCCATTTATTTATGAAAGTTTCATCCAGTGCCTCAATATCTGAAATGGAGGTTGGGGGAAGACCTATGAACCATTTTCTTACTTCCCCCTCTAGACTCTGTACAAACAACCTCATCCACACATTTACATAATCAATGTTAAAGTTTTCTGCAAAGCTATAAAAGGATTCCAGATGTTCCTCAACAATTACTTCTCCATCCCCATTATATCTTGGTAAATATTTCATGTAATTTGTGGCTGGGAAGGCATGCAAGGTTACAGATAGAACTAGGGGTGCATATCTGGCAGCAATTATCGCATCCATCCTATTAACGACCATGGCTTGAATAATAGGGATCTACAAATTTATGGGAGATACAGGGGTGGATGCAGGACTGGATATTGAAGTGGAATCAGGAGTTGAAGATATCTGATCCCCTTTGGAATTATGATTCTCAGGGATATCAAATTCAATATTCTTGTGATTGTGATTATATGTAGGCTCTTTATGTGTAGATTTACCCTTGAGGGGGGAAGTATATATCTAGCCTACAATGGATTTTATTAGATGCCTTTCTGGCTCATAGACTATTGTGCTATTCTCAGGATTAGAATGAACCTTCTTGGATTTTCTATTTCCATATTTGGATATGTTGAATCCCTTTCTGGGTGCCAATATTTCTTCTTTAATTTTTACTCAGTGAAGTCGCCACGTGAAAGATGGAAGTTTGTCTGTGTTTGATATTTGTTCACCATCAAAGGTCAAAGATGATCAAATGTCATTCTCCCAGGGAAAGATATTTCGTTACTCCATTCCCCGGTAGTGGCACTAGAATATGTTGATCCTAAGGTTTGCACCTGACTGCTAAAGGGAAAAGCTAGGCCACCTATCAGTTTAGAATGTTTTTTTATTTTATTTTTGTGTTGGTTGGTCAGAGGGTTGTTCTATAAAGACAAAAGGATGGTTGGGGTGGAAGAATGATAGGGATGAGGGTTCTCCTTGGCTGGTGCTACACTAATGATAGACCAATGAAATAATAGAAAAACAAGGGACACGATAGACTACTCAATGAAAAATCTGCTGCAAGAAGTTCAATACTTAAAATATTATTTCAAGACATTAAACATGTATCAAAAAAATAGTTACTCCCACAGGTTGGCCAAAAAAAAAAAAAAAGGATGGTTGGATTGGAAGAATGATAGGGATGAGGGTTCTCCTTGGCTGGTGGTACACTAATCTCATACTAACGCAGCCGCATACCTTGTAGGGTCTCTGCACCCGACCTCCTGGTCAAAAGGATCATTTTATCTAAATTTCCTTGAGCCGAAGCGACTCTTCTGATTCCCTACTAGAATCTCTATTCAAATCTCGATCCACGGGTCCTTTTCTTTTGCCTCATGGTCTTCTGCATTCAACCGTGAACTCCCCCGACTCAATTTCGGGTTTTGGGACTTTATGGTTCCCGATGTCAAGAGTCCCCTATCCTCATGGACTCCCGAACTCTGAAATACAGATGCGCCCCCTTTTTGGCCTTAGCCCATCCTGACTATGCCTGGTCCATGTGACCGCTTCTTATAAGACCGCAGCCTTACCTCCTTTTCGGGGTTTCAGACTTTCTTATGTCAAAGCGCATAGACACTTTGTCCTTGGAATCCCCGATCTCATGATATGACATCAAATGCCCCCCACACAATGGAGCTTTCCTCCTTATCGATATTTTGGACTTTGGAATTCCAAAATGTATGGACTTCTTGTCCATGGGATTCTCGATTTCCTGATTCTCGATTTCCCGAAGTGACAACAGCTAGGTCCCACAACAAAACTTTCACCTCTGTGTGATTCCAGTGCCTGGATCTCTGCCACACATCCCTAATAGATGGACGACCCTGGTCCAATCTCGCGCTTTTGCGACTTTTGATGCTCTGGAAGTCTTTCCCTCGGGATTCGCGAAACATTGAACCCCGATGTGCTAATTTGACTTCCTATCGGGAATTTCTGCGATAATTTGGTTCTTTGCCACGTGTCTCCTCAAGATGGACGGTCCAGATCCAATCTCGCAATTTTAGAGTTTCTGATACCCCGATGACAGAAATTCTCTGTCAACTCAAAACCCCGGTAGCCGATATACCGATGGGTCGCTCAATCCCTGCCACGCGTCTCCACAAATGAACGGCTCAGATCAATTCTGGTATTTTTCCCATGGAAATCCCCGATCTCATTCATCATGACTCCTGATTTCACGAATGTCAATATCCCGATGGCCATGCCTCTCGTCAGGATTTTCAGCCTCCTGTTCATGAAGGTAAACCTCGTGCAACTCCTACCAATCCAACGACTGACGGGTATCTATGGGAACATCCGATGGTCCCCAATCTCCTGGGCTTGCACCTTGGAAACTCGGTCGTAACCTCCTCACTCCTTCGCCAGATCTAATGGCTGACAGGATTTTTCTCTAGATCTGACAGTGCAGATCGTTTCTTCCTGTGCGCTCACTCTGATGCTCTCTGGACGTGAAATATTCAATGGTCCATATTTCTTTGGCTGATTCGATGGCTGTTGTGCTCCCTCCTGAGCTTCTTCACTTTCTTCCAGTGCTTGGAAGAATTACAAGTTCTCAAAGGCCTCGACCTTTGTCTTCCTTCTCCTCTGCGAACTCCTTGTATCTATAACTCCATGTGTTGAAAGCACTACTCCTCCTGAGCTTATCCTTGAAACCCCAAGGGATTCTTTGACTTCTACACCTCTGCAAATTCTTCTCATGCACACATAGTGTTGTCTCTCCTGAGCTTCTCAAACACTCAGACCCCTAAGGGATTTTATCCTATTTTCTTCTCCCATGGATGGAGAATACTCAGATAACCTCCTGGCTATCCTCTGCCTCAAGAAAATTCTTGCTAGGTCTGTAGGGTATTCAACAACCCTATGTAGATCCCTCAGTGGATTCTTCCTCTAAATTCCAGAACTCAAAGAGTTCTCTTTTCTTCTGTCTGCACACTTACTCAATGCCCTCCTGGCAGAGTATCTTTTCACAAGACATCTAGCAGTTCTATCCTCTGTGTCCTCCTTGCACCTACTCAATTCCCACCTGGAAGAGCTCTCAGAATCCTCAGTGATTCCAGTTCTTCCTTAAGAACTCACAACAAATTTCTTCTCAATGCACCACTGTGCATATGCTCAATGCCCACTTGGCAGAGTTCTACAGAACTCACAACAGAGTTTTTGTCTCCAACTGTGTCTCTCATACAAAACCTTTCCTCCAAGGTGTTCAACAACCTTGAGGTCTTCCTTGAGTTGTTGATTTCAGCTATTGTGCTGCAACACGTCTTTGTTTGAACCCACAGTATTCAGAAATTCACCTCTATGCACGGCTATCAGAACCCACAGCATTTTGTCACACCCTCCTGGTGTGAAGCCTCAAAGAATTCTATCCCTGAAAATCAAACACACTCCTGCAAATGCAAACCTATAGCATACATCTACAACATACAATGGAACACACCAAGACATCCACATAACACAAAAATACGTGCAGGAAAAACTGCTTCTGTTTATTTTAAAATGGCAAATGCCTGTTTGTACAAGGTGTTCCTGAGCACAGCCTGTAACAAGGTCTTGGCTCTTTAATCTTCTGCTCTACTCGTAGATTCTATATATCTCCACTCTACTCCACTCTCTTCTCTATGCTAGCTCTACTAACCCTCAACTCTAACTACTAAAGAGATACAATACCTCTTTTACATGAGGGGGCTCTTCAAGCTCTTCCCTCCAATCTACCTACCCTATTCAATTACATTGAATGGGCTGTCTAGTCCACTATCCGGATCTAAATCTCAGCCTTACAAAACATTTAAGGCCTTCTTATCTATAGCCTACACAAAGGCACGACTTCACGGCTCAACGACCTAAGCATTAAATTACATTGAATTCAGATTTCAAATGAGGCTACGCCTCTCTCTTCAACGCGCGATTTGAATTCACTAACGTGGTTGTCTGGCTGGCTGGATGATGTGGAGAGATGCTCCTGCATCACATACCAGTGAAATAATAGAAAAACAGGGGAAACAACAGACTACTCAATGAATAATATGCTGCAAGAAGTTCAATACTTAAAATATTATTTCAAGACATTAAACATGTATAAAAAAAACAGTTACTCCCACAGGTTGCAAATAAAAAAAATATTCACCAGAGAATTAGTTGTTTGACATGTTGCATATTAGTGAAAACAAGTTATACAATAGCTGAAAGGAAATGAAATGTACATTGCACAAACCAAAAGCTGCATTCAAGATAAGAATAAAAACACATAAAGATTTGAAAGAAACACTGTCACCAAGAGTATGTTCACCAAGTAGAGGGATTTAATCCATGCATAGAGCAGTTCCAACCAGTATGATGTATTGTTATTCTTTCCCAAAAATCTGACCCTTACAATATCCAAAAACTAACTATTTAAAAGAGTTGCAGAGGCTCTCGTCCTTTGCGGACCAAGACCTCAATTTAGCTAATTGTTCGTAAACCAAATTATTAACTTCACTAAGACGTTGGAATTAATCAGGAAGATTGGTTCTTATCACACGCAAAAGACCACTCTTGCACCTAATCTAGGAAAATGATGGAATTAATCAAATAAAAACTATTATTGTCTCTGAGACAGAACTGATGTATGCGCTAGAGGAACTAGATTGGATGAAAATAAGCCTCAGAGTGACAAAATAGAGCTCTGTGTTGAGTAATGACATGCCTGTGATATGTTAGAGGTCACTGGATATAACTGACCATATGAGAAGAGTTTGCTGAAGTGTTTCTATAACTAATCTACATCGACCTGTGACTGAGACTTAACTCTTCACCTGTGTCCGAGCTTTTAGAAGTTAAGCACAGTCTATATCAACTGTACTTGACCCTTCTCACTTTCACTGTGATGAACTGGTTGTGAACAGGAAGATGTGGAGGTGGGAATCCAATAGGAATACGGGATGAGTGGATGAAAGGGTAGATGACATGTGAAGAGAGATGTCAAAAAGTGAGAGGAGGTGTGAATATGATGGAGGTATCCGGAGTATGGATTTGGTGGCGTGTAGTGAACGATACATGTGGAGCGTAGAGAGATGAGGAGTAGATAGGCTATGAGGTGAGTGGAAGATGATGTGGAGGTGATGCGGTGACCTAATGTCATTTAAGCATGTGATTATGGGAGTTGTTGAGAGTGGTTTGGATCCATACCTCCTTTGGGCCTGCAATCCACCAAACGTTGCCACATATCCTTCTAACAATAGCATGGTTCCAATTGTGAAACCGCTTAGGAAAATTAATTCTCAAGTAGTTTGCATCCTCACAATGAAGTATGGTTGTTGATCTGATTACAATATGTGATCTAGGTGATATTTACCTGCTGCAAGGGTCGATGGTTCTCACTGACTTGGGATTAATGGTCCAGATTCACTTCGGACTTTCGGGCTTCAGGTGTTTTGAATTTGAAGCATGGAAATATACCGGAGGAAAATCTCTGAAGTGAATGATCTAATACCACGTTTCCCTACTGATGGATGGTCCAGATATACTTCGGGTTTTTAGAATTTCGGGCTTCGAGAGTTTTGAATGTGAAGCATGAAAATATCCCGGAGGAAAATCTTCAAAGTGAATGATCTGTTGCCACATGGGACTTAAGATATTCAGGACTTCAACTCTTTGGTTCTTTGACATTTTGGGACTTCGAATCTTCATCTCTTTGGCTCTTTAGGACTTTGACACTTCATCTCTTTGGCACTTCAGGACTTCAACACTTCCTCACTTCGGCTCTTCAGCACTTCGACAGTTTTGCACTTCGAATTTTCGTCTCTTCGGGCGTTCGGGGCTTTAGATAATTCTTGATGTTAAAATTCGCAAGGTTCTGCACCCCCGAATGGATGAGAGCTGTTGATCTAATTTTCTTGGTGGATATTAACTTTTGAAACTTACCCTTTTCATTTTGACAATCCAGGCCTAAAAATGATCATCCTGAATTGTTGCATTTGTCTACAGGTCTTTCCTATGAATACAAAAATTCTTGGTAGACATGTTACGAGCTCAATCCACGAAAAGGATGATGACAAGTAATTCAAAGCAAATGTGACATATATTTTATCCTTCAAGAAAGACAAAAAATTAAATGCGCAAAGACTCAAATAGGAAAGAAGTGAATAAGAACCAAGTCACTCAAAAAATGGGAAATTGACTTAACCAACCTAAAGAAGAAAAATTGATGAAGGTATAGGGAAAACATAAAGGAGAGGCAGGGATGCATGCCTAGGTTACAAAATTGAAAAATTGATGAAGGTATAGGGAAAAGAGAAAGGAGAGGAAAGGATGCAGACCTAGGTTACAACAGGTACCAAATCTGAAGCTATTGTTCAGATTGAAAACATAGTACATAAAGAAAGAAGGGAAGCATCGATGACCCAATCAAAAGGAATAGCTGGAAAATAGATAGATGTAGTGGTATAAGAGGTTGAATCTGCCATTGGGGAAACACACAAGGTATTGGAACAGTTGGATATACCAATCAACCTAGTGGTTGAACCATCACTTAGTGGGGAGACATCACCAACACCCTACAACGTGCTATTTGGAGATATGGTGGATGAAGAGGGAAATGAAAACAACAAAACATAGGCATTTGGATTCCAAATATTAGACATTACCATATATTTTTCTATGAAGAATATTCTATTGTCATCACTACATCACTTCCATGGTATGTCAATAGAAGATCCCAATTCATTTTTGTTTGAATTTGATATATTATGTAGGAGTTATAATTACACTGATATTGCACAAAATCTAAAACTCTTTCCATCCACACTTAAAGACTCAACATTAAGGTGGTTTATGAGCCTAGGAGAACACACTATATTATCTTGGGATGAAATGAGACCTTCCGAAATATCAGGACTACTATAGACCTAGGGATGCTAGGAATGACATATTTAAAATGCAATAGTCTGAGGAGGAAAGTTTGGAAGACTGCCTAGAAAGGTTCCTCTATAACTATCAAAAGACAAAACAATTTTCCTTAGACACAACCACAACTAGGACCATATTCCTAAAGGTTATAAGAGATGACTGTATCGAGGTACTAAACTCATGAGTTCTGGAGATGTGTATCAGAATCTGTTTGCAAACATTGGAGAGTATTGTAAAAGGTACTCTCGCAGCCAAGCCAAAACATGAAAAAGTGTAAGGGATCCTATAGGAAGACCTAAAAAACCTACTCTAGGAGGTGTTACAAGGAAATAATTATGGAATCTACTTGAAAAATTCAAAACGGACATCCTAAATACAACCAGTATCCATTTAGACACCATGGAAATAAAAAATAAACAACAAGAAGAAAATGCTACTTTAGCAATTTTCTGTCCTTGGTGCAGGAAGAAGCACCCTGAAAAATAATGTCCTATTAACGTTATTGAAATATGTGGCCTTTGTACAGAAGATCACCCTACCAATGAGTTCCCTTAGTTACCTGGACTAAAATCCATTTTCAAGGGAGGGGGAGAACCTCAGGAAACATCATATCCCCCCAAGAGGGCATGGAGACAACAAAATCCTAACATGTTATATGACCCTACCACACAATACCCATAACAACTGTGGATTCCTCCAATGCCTTATCCTTAATGGACACATCAAAAACCACAAGTCCAATCTTGGAAACAAGGATGGAGGAGCCCTGCATATGGGAATGTTCCTTTTCAAACACCAATTCTTCTTACTTATCAACAATATCCTTCAAATATCTCTCACTTGTTACCTGGATTTAATCCACCTACTTTACTTCCACCTTCCCAGCTACAACCACAACTCACCTTTGCTTTGAACCCAAATCGACAACAACAAATCCAAGCTGCAACTAATCCAAGTTCCCCTTGGCCTACCCCTATTCCTACACAATCCAACCCTAATCCTAACAATAGACCTACTCAACCTGTACAAAACCTTGAAACACAGACTTTCCCAACTTATGTAATAACTCCTACTTCACTAAATAAAATTCAATTGAGATCCGAGAAAGTCTTGAATAAACCGAATTCTACAACGGTTATTAGAGAAGAATAACATATAGATGACCAACCCAATAAAGAATAAGACATCCCTATACAAGAGGAAATTCCTCCTCACAGTCCTCAACCATAATAAATACTTGAGGAAGCTAATCCTCCACCCTATCCAGAAAGACTACTTGTAAAGAAACCTGAGGTACCTCTAGGACATGACTTAGAATATGAACTAACGAATGTATGTGTAAAGATTCCCATACTCCAAGCCATTAAAGATTTTCCTATATATGCTAAAACTATAAGGGATATTTGCATCAAGAATCTTGGAAGGAAGAGGAAGGAACCTCCTGTCATAAAAGTGGTTGGAAAACTATCAGAATTTATATCAGAAATGCCATCCAAATATATTGATCCAGGAAACCCAGTGGCGACTGTAGAAATTAATTGTATTTCTTTGTCATACACCCTTATTGATCTAGGAGAAACAATAAATGTTATGACTGTTGACACTATGAGTACGCTGCAACTAAATCATTTAAGGCCAACACAGTGTTGGATCATGTTGTCATTGATGCCAATGGTTTGATTGATTGATGTCATTGATTGATGTCAAGTGATTGATTGATGTCAAAGGATTGATTGATTGATGATTTATGTAATATA
>JZKD02S1915895.1:2166-18267 GCA_000966675.3 Picea glauca
AGGGTTTTTCCCAACAAAACCCTCCACTAAACAACCCACCCATAAATCCCCAAGAAGCTGCTGAAATTCCCGAAAATATTCAGGAACAACAACCACAAAACCCTCCAGATTCTCCAGAAGTACCTAACAGTCTTCCTACAGATCCAATCATTCCAATTAACCCCCCTACCATACCAAGCCCGCCCCACATTTTACCAAAATCACCCACTCCTGCCCTTCATATTCTTAGTGATGATTATGAATGAGACAATTCTCCCTATCCCATCATTCAGGAAAACCCCCCACGTAAACGAAAGCAAATTCCTTTCTTTCCACCCTTTTTACAAAGAAAACGAACAAGGGCCTCAACAAGGCCAACCACTACTGCCACTTCCCTAGACCCCCAACTCATTCGACTAATATCCCGTACACCTCTAACCTCCCAAATGCTAGCATCTTTACCTATTCCACCCACGGGAACTGAAACACAAGAACCAGACACCCAGTATGTTGTGACATCATCCGTTTCAAATCCAGTAGCTAAACCACAAGAACCAGCTACTCATTCAGTAGCCGAAACACAAGAACCAACTACTCATCCAGTAGCTAAAGCACAAGAACCAACTACCCATTTAGTAGCTGAAACAGAAGAACCAGCTACTCATTCAGTGGCTGAGACACAAGAACCAGTTATAGCTGTCAAAAAAGAACCAACTAAAGCTGAAACACAAGAACCAACTGTTGATATTGTTATTGAGACACGGGAATCATATGCCCAAGGAGCTGCAACATTACTTTCTTTACATCAAGAAGCTGAAACACAAGAATCAGCTACTGATTCTGTAGCTGCTCCACAAGAACCATCTAGTGAGGATGTGACTGCTACACAAGAACCAGTCACTTCTCAACCAGAACCAGCAATGGCCTCTGTCTTACAAGAAAATGAGTTCCTAAGGTCTGAACTGGAAGCCTACAAGCAAGAGCTAGCCATGGCAAAGGAAGCATATGAGAAGGAACTTAACTTGTACACCCTAGCTCGCATAGCAACCATGTCAGAGGGGACTACAACAGAGAGTCCATGTAAATAATATATGTGCAGTCAATGTGGGGACATCTACTATCAAGCAGGCTACAAAGTAACTCAAATTCCAATGCCAGGAGCTCCCCCTGCACCTTCAACTATTGCAGTCAAAGAAGAACACCCTGCTGTTACACAAGAACCAACAGGACCCTCCAAAATTAAGACTGAGCCCTGACCTGCAACAAATGTCAAATCTGAAACCCCTGCTTTTGTTAATAAAGCTATACAAACACTGCCTATTGAGGAATATGCCCCTCCTAGCCAGATCAATACCCACACCTTTGTGGAACAAGCCACTTAGACCCTACCTCAACCTATTACTTGCAATGCTGAAACACAAACTTAGCCATGGGATGAGCAGGAAATAATATAGAAATGGAAAAAAGAGTCTGCTGTTACACAGGCCAAAAGCCTGCAGGAACATAGAAAGATCTGGATAAATCATATCTACTCAAATTGAGAAGCTTTGGAGCAAGCACGCCAGGAATCTCGTGCCCTTAAGAAACATAATAAAGAGCTAAAAGGCAGATTGCTCCTGATATTTGACTTGGCACAAAAGCTATTGGCTGAAAGGAAACCATCCTGTAATTACTCTTTGTTCCTTATGGAACGACTTACATGGTTTTAGATCAAATCAGTCAAAGAAGGCATACCTCATGCAATATTAAATCCAACAGATTTTATTAAAACCTTTACAGAAGCCTCTTCTATGGATCAACACCTCCTCTGTGAGGCATATTTTCATAATGAGGCCATCCCTGAAAACTGATAGCTAAACCTTAACCCTCTTGTCGGTAACATCTAGATTAGGGCACTCACCTCCTTCCTTAACAATCCGATTATATGGCAGGATGACTTCCTAGCTGCCAAGCACAATGAGGATAATCGCCTTCTCTGGATAAGGCTAGAACCACAAAATGCTACCACCTTTGTTACAAAGTATTATCAGTTTTTAAAGAAACCAGGGATGACTCAACACATTCAACAATTACAGACATCAGTGTTTCAGGAGTGTCAACATCTCATTAAATCAACAGAGATTGCTTCCCTATAGGGAAATAACCTGTTTTGGCAACAGTCTATTGAGAAAAGACAGGAACATAATCCTTTTAGCCCCACAAATCTTGAGATAACAATCTCCAGGGTACTTAGCTACATCAAGTGTGTTCAGCAATGTGTTGAAAGCTGGATAGGGTACCGGTTTCATTTTCCTATCTTCTGGATGCCAATAGATAAATATCAAGTCCATTATAAGTTGCCCAAGAAGGCCAAAACAACATCTTGGCAGAGGTTACAACGTGTTCAAGGGTTTATAGCTCCAATAGACATCACCTTCCACAGCTACTGCTTGAGTAACTTGCACGCTCAGAGTCGGTATTCAGATTCTGATTCAGAGTGAAGTTGCCTGAGGACATGCAACATCTTAAGTTGGGGGGGATGTTAGGACTACACAATGTACCTTTTTACTCACACTTTTTGCTACCTTTACACCTTTGTTTCACTCACATTTAAACTCACATTATCATCTTACCCTATCTTTCCAAAGGTATACAACATCTCTTCCCTTTACTATATGTTTAATCTGTTTTGCATATAATTTTACATTACTCTCGTACTTAACCATTGATCAAAAATGTATAAGTGCTGAAACAATTCGAACTGCAGATTAGCATTGAGGCCCGTTGTTGAAACAACAACTCACATGGAAGAAGATGTTACACAGTCTGTGGTCAATGATGCTCACACAGAAGAAGCTGTTACACAGTCCGTGGTCAACGATGTCACACAGAAGAAGCTGTTACACAGTCTGTGGTCAACGATGCTGAAACTCACACAGAAGAAGCTGTTACACAGTTCGTGGTCAACGATGCTGAAACAACAACTCACCAGAAGAAGCTGTTACACCCTCTGTGGTCTATGATGCTGAAACAACAACACAAACTATTACATTGACCACAACAGCCACACCTTGAGCTAGCATTAACCATTGGTGTTGCATGAGACCAAGTTGCCAAAATAGTTAAACGCAAATCCCGTGGCTGAAACAACCCACGATTTGCGATGCCAAAAAAACATACAACAACAGTAACAGAAGACAAATAAGAAGTTGTTACTCCAAGCCGCAACAACAACACCTCACTCAACACTTGTAATAACATTCTATTATGGGAGACTAGGATATCCTACTCCAGTTTAGAAAGTCGATCAGACTAAGAATAGGACTTAGATGTACACCCGTAATTAGTTGATTAAATTGTATCGAAGGGATCCTCCTCTTTAAATAAGAGGAAATCATGATTCAAGACAATCATCTGTTTTTGCTAAGAAGGATTTATAGAGAAGGACATATTTCATTTCAGCTTGTAATATGATACATTGGTAGATGAATAAAAGACTGTTCTGAGCATCTCTCTCCAGTCCCTTTCATTTCAGGGGAATCTTGTGAGAAGGGAGGGCCCACCTTCTTCACAAGATACACCCATTAGCTTTTTAGTGTGTTAGTATTATTTCTGTTCATGCTTTGATTAAATTATGTTTTGTTAAAACACTACTTTACTGAACTCTGTTTTGTTGAAACACTACTTTACTGAACTCTGTCTTGCTATCACATTGTTTTCATATTATTCATGCTTGAATAACTGTTAATCATTCTAGTTAGCAACCTTGCTTGGTGAATTTGTGAAAGCTTGATAATCAGAGACAGGTGCTGAAGGTTCCTGCTTCAGGAATAGGGTCCCGTTCTCTGTTAGAAATAGTTAGCCTTCAGTGTGTGTCAATTATTTCAGCTAAGCAATGAGTTCATGAAGTATAATGATCGGAAATAGGTGATGAAGATTCCTGCTTTGGGAATAGGGTCCTGTTCTCTGGTTACAAAATAGTTGGTCTTTCTTGTTGCAACATCTTGTTGTTATTTTAATGTAATCCAGGATTCTTCAATTAATCATTTCTTTAAACTTTTGAGCTCTACAAAAGGTAGGTTGCTTTCCTATAATTCAAGTTAGAACTTCAGTTTGTTCAAGGCAAGGTGTGATTAATATGTTTTTTTACTACAACTCTAGGTTGCTTTTGAGATTGAGCATATATAGTGCGTGATTACCTTTGAAATAACAGACTTCCCTGGGTTGACAATTTATGTATCACTTGATTGTTTAATTAAATAAGCAATTATAGTGACCAACAGTGATCATATACACCAGGTCTATTACATAGTTACAAATCAGATTTCGATGATAAAATTGATGAGGGATTTTGGTTGAGTTATGTTACAGATAGAGGTTGTATAACAGTGAGGTTGTGGCACATGGTTTGATGTAATGGTTTATGGTATTTGGTTATCAATAGTGTGATGTATTTCTAGAGAAATTTAGATGGTTATATTGTTATATGTATTTGGCATATGGTTGAGGTACATGTTGGGTACATGGTTGAAACAAGTAGTTGATGAGTTGGTGCATACATGAGATGTATAGTTGATTATGTTGGTACATATTGATGAGTCATAGTTTATGTGTATTTGATGCATAATTGTTACATATTTGGTGCATGGTTGATGCACTTGTTGATGGTGCAGGTTGAGGTACAAGTTGTTGCATGTTTGATGCACTTGTTTCTGGTACATGATTATAACAGGTTGAGGTACATGTTGGTGCATGGTTATGCACTTGTTTATGGTACAGGTTGATTACCGGTTGAGGTATAGGTTGATGCATGGTTGACACATGGTTCAAGCTATTGGTACAGGTTGTTTGGTGCAGGTTGATTGGTATAGGTTTAGAACAGTATATCTCACAGTGGTTCCACCATTCTACTTATATGCCAGGGAGGTTGGATGGGGCAAGGACATGTGGTTGTAGCCACCTTACGATTATAGACGGAGAACATAGGGGGTTGTAGCCAGAGAATTGGGGAGTTGGAGTTTCCCTCAGGTTGTAGCCTGAGAAAATAGGGGGTTGTAGCCTCCTTCTAGTTGTAGCGAGAGAATTGGGGAGTTGGAGCTTCCTTCAGTTTGTAGTCTGAGAAACTAGGGGGTTGGATCCTTCTTCCAGTTGCAGCTGGAAAACAAAGGAATTGGGTGCTTCTAGTGAATGCAATTCTTAAATACATATAAGAAAACACATTCAGTGGTTTTCTCTCGCTTTGGATTTCCACGTAAAAACACGTGTGTATTGTGTATGTGTATGATTGCTCATTTGTTCATTGTTTATTTACTCTGCAACTATTGGATGATAATGCTACAATGATATAACACTTGCATTTGTGGTTAAAAAGGATTGAATTACTCTATTACTGATTCACCCCCACACTCTCAATAATCCAACATACTATATATATATATATAATACTATTACCTATGCATGATTTTCTTTTAAAAGCATGTGGTGATTTTGCAGTAGGTGCACAGGCTGAGCCTTCTACGAGGGCCCACTCAAGGTGAGGCACTATGCATAATTTATATAAATGTTTTAGTGTAGTTTGAGATATTTACATATGCTAGAAATTGTTCATTTTAATTTCTATAGATTTTTATTGCTATAGAAATATAATATTTTAGCTATAGAATTAGGTACACTTGTTGTTGAAAGCCTCATAAATCAAGAAAAAAACTTGGTATCACAAGATAATCCTATGATTAATTATTTTCTAAGAGTAGCCATTGAATATGAATGAAATCATAAGTGTTGGAGGGTTAATTGTTAAAAATTTAATTTATGGTTTTAGTATTTACAAACTTCCATTGTTATTCCAATTTTACATTCGAAGAGATTTAGCTTGTCTTTTTAAGAATGAACGAACTCTCTTTTCTATATAATATTTAAGTAGATAAGGAATGTGGTTTTTGTTCAGTTAATACAAATACCTCATACTGTGTATACAACAAAAATTGTCTCGCAATAATAATTGAACCCCAAGTTGATGGTTAACTGATCTAGTGAATTGAACCTACCCCTATCTTTAGGAAGGTGTTAGGGTCCTAACCTGCACATAGGTAGAATGATATATTCAGATGTAATAAAGGTCAATATTAATAAGGCCTTTCAATGAAATAGAATAAGGCGGATGTAAGAAGACCTAATAGAAGCTTTCTCTTCTAGAAGGATCTTCCTCTAGATGCTTCTTTTTAGTATAAATAGGAGTCGAGGGTATGAGAACCCTATTGTGGATATTACTGTAATAGAGCTCTACTCAATTGGAGGTTTACCCCTCAAAGAGGCCTATGAACATTGATTTCAGATTCAAAGTGCTATTTATGTTATTATTCTCTTATCATTTCAGTGCTATTGTGGTGAATGTTAGGGTTATATTGTTGTTAATCTGCCATTTCTAGCATTTTTGTTTTCCATTCTGCATACATTTTATATATGGTATATTACAAGTGGTATCAGATCACTTTCCTCAGCAAAAAGTGTCGGTTAAAGTTTTTTCTCAGGGTACAAATGTATTCTAGCGTCTTTAAGCCACGGAGATCTGTCGTTATGCACATAAACACGTGGTTGAGGGATTCATACACGCAAGAAATACAAGTGGTACTTAAGCGCACATAGGTTGGCCACCCTTGCAACCCCTGTTGGTACCTCTTTGAGTGGTAGCGCATCAGACAAAACCTGTGTAAGGATCGACCTAGATTACCTGAAGCCCTCTTTAGATAAACTGATCGGTCTCCTGACTATTATAGTGTCACCGAGAACAACACTCAGGAAGGTACTCTCTAGTACCTAGGTAGTTGGGTAGTACGACTAAGGGTATGGTTTATCCTCCTTAGTTAGTGCCTTGAGATATTGGACCTCGCACGTATATCATAGATCTATAGCACAGGGCAAACCCTTGTCTGTAGAACCCATGAATACCTAACCCTTAGGGATAGAAACATAAACAAATTAAAAAAGACAAGATCTATTACCGTGCAACTGTGTTCGGGTTGCCAAGTAAATACACATTTCCTTATGGTTAAGTATTTGGGCATTTCCTCTCTGTAGTATTCTTCAGACCAGAGTATAAGTCCGTGGGTGAAAAAAAAAAAGTATGGAAATTTTTTCACCATTATTTGAGACCTATTCCATTGGATTCATCTCTTTTCCCTTATCACATTCATCCCTATCATTTTTTGGAAAACTTTTTGACCCTGCCCACTCCTTTTTAGTTCCCCCATCCTCATGGCCCATACCCGTGGCTAAGACTTCGAAGCTCGCTTCAACACCTTGCAATATGGTCTCAGTAAAACCCAACAAGAAGTAAAACAACTTAGTATCAATGTTGCAACCATCAATACAACCATGAAGTCCTCAATGGAGGAAATCAAACAAGACCTCACCACCTAGCTTGAATCAGTATTTTCGGCACTCTGCACCAAAATGCATATCCCTACAGATAACCCTTCCTCTTCCTCACCTCCACATCCTGAAGGTGACCATTTCTCTCATTCTAATAACTTTCAGAACCATCACTTTCAACATGACCTATGCCTTCCGCGGGTGGATGTGACCAAATTTGATGGCTCAGACCCCACTAGTTGGGTAACCCAAATGGAACATTATTTCTCTTTATATGGCATTACATATGATTTGGCCAAACTTCGGTATGGTGTTCTCCATCTAGATCAAGAACGGTGTCAATGGTGGCAATGGAGAAAAACTTCTCGTCAAGGGTATATTGCTTGGACACACATTGTGGCAGAGATTTATGAATGATTTGACACTGACACCAACCATTTGGGCCATTTGACAAATTTGAAACAATTAGGAACAATGGAAGACTTTATAGCTGCCTTTGACTGGTTTTTAAAATACAGGGCATGTCTGATGCCTTTTTCCGAGAGTGTTTTATCAACAACCTCAAGGATGAGATTTGGGCCCATGTCCTCATGGCTCGGCCTCAGAGTTGGGTGGAGGCTACTAAAAGACATAAAGAAGCACAACAGGTTGTATCCTCTTAAAACCAAAAACCCTCATTTATCCCTCACCCTAAACCAGTAAATCCCACTACCCCCTCTGCTCCACTAAAGATCCAAAAATTGACCAGGGCTGAAATGGATGAATGCCAACCCAAAGGCCTTTGTTATAACTGTGATGACAAATATTTCTCGGGCCATAAGTGTAAAGAAAAAAATCTTTTTACGGCCATATCCAAGGATGTTTCGGAAGAATATGTAGAAACTCCCCTTGTGTCTGAGTCACTTGAGTCCACTAACATAACCCCTCCCTCAGACCCCCCCGAAGTAGAATCAGTCATTTCCCTCAATGCTCTCACTGGCTTCTCCACTCCCCAAACCCTCAATCTAATCGGTTATATCAAAAATTGTGAGGTCATTATTTTGGTTGGTAGTGACAACACCCATAATTTTATTCATTGGCACATTTCCCAAGAAACTCATTGCTACATCCATGCCGTCAATAATTTCCAAATCATGATTTCCAATGGTGGTTCCATGAAATGTGGAGGGCGTTGTGAAAATGTGCATTTCCAAATTGGTGACTACCACCTAAAATCCCATATGTTTTCTATCGACATGGCAGCTTGTGACATTGTGTTGGGTGCAGACTGGCTAAGGACTTTGGTTCCCATTCTCATGGATTTTAAAGACTTAATCATGCAATTCGATCAGGAGGGCCACCAATATAAGTTTCAAGGAATCACAGTTGGTTCACTTGAGATCATTAGTTCCCATCGCATGGAAAAGATGCTCAAAAAAGGTCATTCTGGTGTTATCGCCCAACTCCATGCCATACAAGCAACATAGACACCCTCGGTCCCACAAGACCTCTAATCCATCCTTTCTACACATCAATTGGTATTTTCCACTCCCCAAGGACTCCCTCCTTCCCGTGGTGTTCATGATCATTCCATTCCCCTTATACCAGGAAGCCTTCCTCCCAATATCTGTCTGTATCATCACCCCTTTTCCCAAAAAATGAAATTGAGAAAATGGTCCAAGAACTCCTTAATGTAGGCATTATCCGCCCTAGTACAAGCCCCTATTCTTCTCCTATGGTCATGGTCCTAGAGAAAGAAGGTATTTGGAGAATGTGTCCTGACTTTTGTGCCCTCAACCATCTTAACATCAAAGACAAATTCCCCATTCATGTGATTGATGACCTCCTGGATGAATTGAGTGGCGCCCAATTCTTCAGTAAACTGGATCTTTGTTCGGGCTACCACCAGATACGTATGAAAGAGGCAAACATTCCCAAGAATTCCTTTAGAACTCATGAGGTCCACTATGAGATTTTGGTCATGCCCTTTGGCTTGTGTAATGCCCCCTCCACCTTCCAAAGCCTCATGAATCATGTCTTTCGTCCTTTTCTCCACCATTTTGTCTTAGTTTTCTTTGATTATATCCTCATCTATAGAAAAACTTGGACATACCATCTTTCTCATGTGGATTTAGTTCTCCATCTACTCTCTCAGCACCAAATTTTCCTGAAATAGTCTAAATGTGCTTTTAGCGTCTCAGAAGTAGAATACTTGGGTCATCTGGTTGGCAAGTATGGCGCCAGGGTGGATCCTAAAAATATTGAAGCTATGCAAGATTGGCCTCACCCAAAGACTCTTAAGAGCCGGTGTATATTTCTGGGCTTAATAAGTTATTATCACAAGTTTGTTAAGAATTATGGGAAGATTGCAACACCTCTCACTGCTCTCCTCAAAAATAACTCTTTCACTTGGACTCCAGTTGTTGCTCAAGCTTTTCAAACCTTGAAGATGGCCATGTGCACCACTCTAGTCCTCTCCCTTCCCAATTTCAAAAATACCTTTGTGTTGGAATGTGATGCCTCAGGGAAAGGAATTGGTGATGTCCTTATGCAAGAGGGTCGACCTTTGGCCTTTACCAGTAAGCAACTTTCTGAAAGAAATCTGGGCAAATCCATCTATGAAAAGGAAATGTTGTCTATTCTACATATCGTTGATCTGTGGCACCCTTATCTATTGGGGAAACGTTTCCAAATTAATATAGACCATCAAAGCCTCAAGTATTTTATGGAACAAAGCATTTCCTCCTGAAAACAACAAAAATGGGTGACTAAGATCTTTGGAGATGATTATGAGATCATTTATAAGAAAGGAAAATACAATGTGGTTGCAGATGCACTTTCCCGCAAATATGAAGATGACGGATCCCTTCTTTCTCTTTCTTTCATTGTCCCAGATTGGCTCCAAGCCGTTTGCCAGGAATGGCTACAAGATCCCAAAATTTTGTAGCTAATCCAACAATTGCAGTCCAATTCTCTAGCTTCCCCAGGGTACTCTTGGCTCCATTATGAACTTCGATAAAAAGTCTGTTTGTATTTAATCAAACAATCAAAGCTTAAATCCACGATACTTTTTGAGATTCATGCTACACCCACAGCAGGGCACTCTGGGTTCACCAAAACCTATGACAAGGTCAAACGGTCCTTTTTCTCAGATGGTATGAAACCAAACATTCGTAATTTTGTCGTTGAATGTGATGTATGTCAATGCAACAAGGGAGAAACAATCAAATCTTTGGGAACACTATTGTAGGAAAATGTCCCTGCGGATAGGTAGATTTCCTCAAAGAGCTAGACCCTAAAATCTAACACAGAAAGCGCTTAACGTGGACACTGACTTCCTTTCAAATATATACAAACTAATGCATGAGAAGGAAGGAGAAGAGAAGTACCTCTTTATTGACGTTTGTCCCTGCACGCTCCGAGTTGAGCTCCAATATTTTGCTCCTCGATGAGCCCTGTAGACAAACAAAGTACGACTACTTCCTACTCTATCAAGATTAGTCTAAAATAGGTCTATCTAGTAAAGAGACAAATTTATGTGAGATTGAACATGAATTAGAAAGAAATAGGCCAAGAAAATTATATTAATGAGGACAAAACATTGCTTACAGCCGTAGATTGATTGCAGCAGTTTCGTCAAGTCCTCCTTGTCTACCCCTTGCTCAAAAGATCCATGATTTGAATGATGATAGCTTCACTGATTGTTCCCTATGAGATCATAGGTCTCTCACCTCCAAAATATCTTTGTTCCAGCACCACTTATAAGATCATAAGTTTGGTGTGATTCTCCTTTTCCAGTCCCCTTTCACCACGAGAAAGCTTGCTTATATAGCCTTGGAGAGGCTTTAACTATTTGAGATATCCTTGGGGAAGTTGAGGATCTACCCTAAGATCATGGCTAGACTAGGGATTTAAATCCAACTACCTTCCAAGAATGAAAGGATCCTTCCCCCATTCATCTCAACAACTTAACTACTGCCTAGAATAGGTAGTGCTCCCTTAAAAGGACCATCAGAGCGCTATAGCGCTCCCTAGTAGGCTTTAGGGGGGCGCCAACGCTCTCAAAATCTATAGTGCTCCCTCAAAATGGCCAGAGGAGATTTATAACGCTCCCAGACAGTGTAAGGGGGAGCTCTGGCACTCCCAAAAGAGGTATAGGAGAGCACTCTCCTCCAAAAACTCAGTTTTTGAGGTGCTTTCAGATGGAGAAAGGTTTGCAAGCTTGCTGACTCATTTCTCCTCTTTCAAATCAAATGTTTGAGGTGTTTCAAGTGTCCTCCTCATGTTGTTATAGGCATGACATATGCATCATGTCAGCATGCTTTCTTTGACACTTGCAACACTTTTGAGCAACATGCGACACTTGCAACCTTGTGAGAAAAATGTGACACTTGCGACACTATCAAAGTGAGTATTTTTTATGTGTAACAGATTGCCCCCCAAAGTATGAAGTTAGAAGACAGGAACTGATAACTGAAATGATTTGTAGACTTTCAAGCAAGGGTATAGACGTGGAGAACCTGAAAGAAGATGCACACAAACATCCAACAAATATTATGACATGTTTCAAACCCAAGGCAGGCATACCTATGCTTGGGTGATCAAGACTTGCAAGATATGGCCGCCATAAAATACACTGCAGATCCATAATTGTATTGATAAAAAGGTATAGCCACTGAAAATACACTGTGGATCTATACTCTGATGAGTTGAACTGATCGTAGCCACGAAGAATACACAGTGGATCTACGAGATGACAAGACATAGCCACGACCAATACAAAGTGGATCTATGTAATAGTGTATGTATCACTTGTCCAAGAGAAACTCCTTCGCAACCTGGGAAAAGCATATATCAAACTGATCACTCAACCCAAGGTCTTCATATCGATCCTAATGTGGTATGAATCTTACCATGTGAATAAATGTCTTGATGTCGAACATGGTAGAAACCACTTGATTACCGGTCATTGGTGTGAACCGTTAACAAGTGCGAGGGAGATCACCATTAATGTCAATGATTCCCAAGGTACCCTAGTACATTCCAATGAATGCAAATTGGATGAGATGAAGTCGAAAATCCGTGGAATCATCTGATCAGAGGTCAATGATGTAAATCCACTGTCAAATGTGAGGAGGCCTGTCATTGAGGCATGCAGGTCCCAAAGTACTAACTGGTTTCTAAGATTAATTCCTGGATAATGTGTTGAGGTAGATAGGAATAGGCTCGTCAAAGGAGGGCCTTGATGTATCCCCCATCAACGACACGAAATGGACATAGAGATGTAATTGGTAGATCAAATGAACATGGACTGACATGGGTTAGACAATATATTTGGGATGGCTGAATCTAGAGGCGAATACTTCCCTTGAACACTGAGGCACAACAACAAAAACATGACAGGGACCAAAACTTGATGATGCAGTGGATGCTGTGACTTACGTCGGGTGACCCAAGGAGTGAAAGAAACTCAAAGGATTGGCTCAGTGCAGAGGTTCAACAGATTATAATGTGTGCAAATGACAAAGTGTCGTGTTCAAAGGCGACTCTAAGAATTACTTGGTAATGTTCTCAAGAGACTGCTTGGATTGCTTCTTTCAAATTTTCCCCCATCTAGATAGACGAATACCTCTTTTTGATTTAATGAGCTCAAGGAGGATAAAAAATGCTCGATATAACTCACCTTCGGTAAGTTCCTCTTCCTTTGTTTAACGAACCAGAAGAAGTAAGGGTTCGATCCCGTATGGGCCTGTCAATGTGTGTTTTAGCGAGTCCAAAGACAGAAAACTCAAAGGTTTTTCATGATTATAGAGTCTGGAAAAACACTTAAAAGAGAATTCTCTCAGTTCCTTTTTCGTAAAGTAGTCTGACGAGACCGAAAAAGAGATAAACTATCGCTCAATAGAAATTTTCTTCAAATACTTTAACGAGCGTGAAGAGAACAAGGTTGCTCAGTAATATTTTCATGTTTAGAGAGTCTGAAAAGGACTTAAAGATGACTCCAATGTTGTCATTTTTCATAATGTTAGTCTCGCGAGGCTGAAAAAGAGATAAATTATCACTCGAAAGACACCCTTTCAAATCGTTTAATGAGTGGGAAAGGAAGCAAGATCACTCGGCCATCTTTTCATGTTTAGAGAGTCTGAAAATAGCTTAAAGGAGACTCCAGGGGGGTCCTTTTTCGTATGTCCATACAGGTCCGAAAAAGAGATAAAAGTCTACCCGGATGCACTCTCATGTATTTTCGAGCATGAGAAAGAACAAAGACTAAGCTCGGTATGCCCCCAGCTTGAAATCTAGTGGATTAACTCTAGAATGATCATCAAAGGCTGGAGACATGCCCCCCAAGCTTCAATTCATTCACCGACTTTGAGGTCGTCACCAATTTCTGTGCTAGATGGAGAAAAAGGATACAGGTGGATGAAATGAAGGTTCAAAAAGGAGACCTAACGAAAGACTCGACTCAACATCTACGAGATCTGGCGAAAGACTCAACTTGAAGGGAGAGGTGATTGTTTCATTGTTTAACGAGCTTGACACAGGAAGAGAACTATGCTGAAGGTTCCAGGTTCGATCCCTAGATTGTTGTTTCATTTTTTAACGAGCTTTCTATAGAGAAGAAAACTATGCTCAAGGCCTTTGTTTCATTTTTTAACGAGATTGCCACAGAGAAGAGAAACTATGGTCATGACCTCTGTTTCATTTTTTAACGAGCTTGGAACAGAGAAGAAAAACTATGCTCGTGACCTCTGTTTCATTTTTTAATGAGCTTGCCACATAGAAGAGAAACTATGCTCGTGACTACTTCTTGATCATGGTCTCGAAGATGATAACGCTTTGGAAGGATACCATGTCAAGGGACAAAACTCATTCATGGCTTCCAAGAGATCTTTGTCGGATAGAAGACAATCACTCTGGAAGGAACACATGTCGAGGGTTGTGACAAGGGTAAGGAGATCGAGCTCCAATAACCCTACCGAAGAGATCACCATGTCAACTACCCGATCCAAATCATCGGAAGTTGAGATCATGGGAGACAATGCAACATAATTGACATGCGGCAATGATACTATATGCATATAGGAACCACTTAGGGAGGTAACCCAGTTGGGGCCGATGAATGAAAGTTGATCAATAGTCAGAATTCTTCCATCGTGAGGGAAAGATATTACACAAAAAAGGGTGGATACAAGAGCTTTCATAGCATAGACATAATCCCACCCAAGGAGTAAAGAAAAATCCAAGGGGTCTCGGACTACCATGACATCGATAAAGATGGTTTTCCCTCCCAAATTTATAGGAAACTAAGGAAGGATCCCTAAAGTTTGACTAGTTCTTCTGTTAAAAGCTAACATATTCTGTGTAACTGGTGCAAGCTGCGGACAACCCAAAGCGTACCAAGCAACAGAAGACAAAATACTAACGGACGCACCTTCATCTATTAGTGTTTGAGGAACGTCCCGACCACGAACTTGTACTGTAATCTGGAAAGGAACGTGGGAGGGAAGACGAGGTCCAATTATCACACCCCAATCAAAAAGGATGGCTTCAGTACTTAGAGGGGGTTTCGCAGGAGAAGGAGGAATGCCCCTTGGTACGGTAGAGTTTGTATTAATGAGAAAAACATGGGCAGTATCAGGTTTACTCTCTAGAAGGAGAGTAGGATCGATCGATGATTGGATCGGATCAACCAATGGTGGACTTGGATAGACCACTTTAGTACTCTTCAAAGGAATAGTGGGACTGACCGAGGAAGGGGATGGATCAGCCACTTTGGCACTCATCAAAGGAGAAGTGGGATCGACCGATGGCAGAACCAAATCGACCACTTGAGTTGCATTCTCCAAGGGAATAATGGGGTCGATGGGTGGAAACGAATCAACCGCTTTGGTGTCACTCTCTAATGGGAGAGTGGGATCAACCGAGGATGAAAACAGATCGACCACTTTGGTGTCACTCTTTTGATGAAGAGCGGGGCTGATCGATGACGGAACGGGATCAACTACTTGGGTTTGTGGTTCAATCGAGGAGGAAACTAGATTGACCACCTGATCAACCGGACTTACCGGGGATGGAACCGGATTGACCAGTCCATCAACCAATGATGGTTCGGAGGAAAGCTTACGATAACCTTTTGGAAGTTTAAGTTTTTCCAAAAGAGAAGAAGCCTCATCCATGCAAGGACAAAGGTGAGAGTAATGATTACCTTTACATAACATGCAAGGGAACTTGACAGTTTGATTCTTCTTACCAACCTGAACATCACTAGTTGATGGGGTATCATCGACATGACCGACAGAGGCTGATGACGTGGAGGACCACATTTCTAAGACCTGGGTAAGACCGGGGCAATCCATCAGAAAGTGGTCACCCTTACAAAGGCTGCAAGGGAATTTGGGTTTTGGATTCTTCATTTTAATCTTGTTGACCTCATCAACACTCCCAGTACTATTAACAGTAACTGGTTTCTTAGAGCCAACATCTGATGTTGTTGGGGTCTTTGTCCTTTTCAAGTTCTTCTTCTTCTTCTCTTTCCATTTCTTCTTCTTCTGATCAACCTGGCTACTTGCTTTAGAGATTTCACTAGGCGAAGAAGGAGAAATGGAAGGAGACTTGATGGACAAGGAAGGCGAAAAGTCGATATGAGGTTGATGTGTGGGTGGTGTATTGACATCCAAAGTATTAGGTGCAACTGAAACATTGGGAGGATTCGGGATCACCAGAGTGGGGAAAAACCAAACTGGTAATCCAATAGTGAGTCCTGGAAGACTCAGTGTGGCAACATATGGAGGA
>JZKD02S1915895.1:50123-63820 GCA_000966675.3 Picea glauca
GGATCTCTCATTTAATCACACTTGAACATATTGAATATCTTTTGTTGTGTAAGGATTATTGCAAGTACTCATTGATATATTTGAAGTTGTGAAAGTATGAGGTAGTATGAAGGGTTGACAACTAAATTTTTGGAATTACAGTGAATACTAAAAAACCCTAATTTATGAGGCATATGCGGGCTGACAATGTATTAGGGTGCGTACATAAGCTAGATGACAGTGTATTAGGGTGTGTACATATGTAGGCTGGCAGTGTATTAGGGTGTGTACATACACATGTTAGAAGTGTATTAGGGTGCGTACATGTGGGTAAATCCATGGAAACTTGATAAGATGAAGATGCATAGGTTCTAGATTCTAAGATCAAGCTCCCAGGAAGGTCTATAGTGCTTAGATACATCATATCTATCCATTGGTTGAAAAGGTATGTCTTATTTCTATGAATAGTTGGATTTTGATGTATGCATGGGAAACAATTATGGATATTTGAGGATTCTCCCTAGAGAGACTAGTGGCTGCATGGGATCTTCTCTTATAAGTCATATCTACAAAAATAAAGTTCCAGTATATTTATCATTGATACTTCTTGTTGAGGCACATCTTGTATTTATTGAAATATGTCTAAGGGTTTTTGTGGTACATGGTTGAGAGCTTGAATTGGTTTATGTATTGATAGGTTTAATATAAGAAATGGTTTCAAGTCTACATCAAGTGAGGATTATTATAATTGTTCATGATTACGCACACTTATGGTAGATGGCTAGAGAGAGATATAGATTTTTTGGGTAAAGGTTATGTATGAGGATGCATGCACAGGGTACAGATACAGTCTGGATACAGTGACAGGTTACAGATCTATGTGAAAGAAGTTATAGAGGGTGATAAGTTTTCAGAAGAAAGAAAAACTTAGTTTTCAGAAGGCATAGACAAGTTGCATAATAGTTTGGTCACATACATATGCAGGTTGCACAATAGATAGGGCATGTACATACCCTTGTTGCATAACTATAGGTCACGTTTTTGTTGTATCTTGGTTGATACACGCCTAGTTCACGTATAGGTTTATTGCAAGACAATAGTACAGGTTGGTTGCAGTTCAGTGGTATAGGTTGGCACAGTTGTACATTGGTATATCTCATAGTGATAGTGTGACAATGGTTCCATCATTCTGCTTCTACGCTAGGGTAGTTGAATGGGGAAAGGATAGGTGGTTGTATCTACCTTCCAGTTGTAGTCGAAGAACATAGGGGGTTGTAGCCTCCTTCTAGTTGTAGATAGAGAATTGGGGAGTTGGAGCTTCCCTCAAGTTGTAGCCTGAGAAACTAGGGGTTTGGAGCCTCCTTCTAGTTACAGTTGGAAAACAAAGGAAGTTGGTGCTTCCAATGAATGTAATTATTCAAGAAATATAAGAGAAAACATTATGTGGTTTTCTCCTGCCTTGGGTTTCCACATAAAAACACTAGTGTATTATGTATGTGTATGATTGCTCATTTTTTCATTGTTTATTTACTCTACAATTATTGGATGATAATTCTACACTGATATAACACTTGATTTATATGGTTAAAAAGGATTAGATTGTTCTACTACTGATTCACCCCCCTCTTAGTAATCCAACAATTGGAATTAGAAAAGGTTCCTTCAGAAATCAATTTAACCAATGAAAGGTAGATCATGGAGAGAAACAACATGTATAAAAATGCAATACCACAGTTTGATGGACAAAAGTATGGATTTTGGAGCGGAAGGATGAAAACATATATACAGGCACTGAGATTTTAAATTTGGCAATCAATTGTAGATGGATACAAAGAACCAAAATCGGTCAAAATAATTCCAAAGCCACAAATGCACTTATGAATGGTCTTTGTGAATCGATATTCACCAAAGTTATTCATTGTAAATACACTAAAGATATTTGGGACAAACTTCAAAATATTTATGAAGGAGATTCAAAAGTCGAAGAAACAAAGCTTCAAACTTACAGATGTTAGTTCAAACAACTAAAGATGAAGGAAGATGGGAATATTGCAGCTTATTTCTTACAAGTCAATGAAATAGTAAATGAAATCATAGGATTGGGAGAAGAAATCAAAGAATCTGTAATTTTTCAAAAGGTACTAAGAGCTCTTCCTATGAGAGTTGACCCTAAGATATCAATACTATAAGAAAGAGAATATCTAGACTCAATAAGCATGGATGAAATACATGGAATATTCACATCATATGAAATGAGATCTGAATAGGAAAATCCAGATATAAAAGATGCAAATTTCAAAGAATCCAAAAGGTCAAAGCAATAGGGAAAGAAAAAAGAAAAAGAGCATAGCAACAATAGTTACATCTCGGAAGATGATGAAGAAGTGGCCAACTTTGTCAGAAGATTGAACAAGGGAACCATCGACATATATAAAGGTAATTTTACTTTGAGTTGTTTTAATTGTGATGGTATTGGTCATTTTTCTAACAAATGTCATCATAAGAAAAACAAGAGGAATTATGAAGATTACTCAAATAGTAAATAAATATATAAATGAAAAAGAACCACAAAGAAAGTTTTCAAGAAAATCTTATGCACTAAAGAATACATCTCATCATCAGATGAAGATGAAGTCAGTGACAGTGAGACATAAAGAGTTATATTCATGGCAGTAGAAGACTCTAACAAAGAATACACCATAGAAGAATATGAAGAGGCCAAAGAAGAATATGAAGAGGCATAATTTGACTACCGAGAAGAATTTTTTTGTGACATAGAAGTTATAAGAAGAGAAAAGAAGAAAAACAAGAAGCTACAAGCGGAACTACACAAGAAAGAAGACACTCGGGAACTAGAACAAATGATCACAAATTTGAAGGTTCAAATAGAATAAGATAAAATAATTGAAGAAGCACTCAAAGAACTATTGGATTACTGAGAGAGGGTTTGAATCAGTAATAGAGAAATTCAATCCTTTTTAACCACAATATGCAAGTGTTATATCAATGTAGGATTATCATACAATAGTTGTAGAGTAAATAAACAATGAACAAATGACAATCATAAACATACACAGTACACCAATGTTTTTACATGGAAACCCAAAGAGGGAGAAAACCACGTAATGTTTTTTCTTATATGTCTTTAAGAATTACATTAATTGGAAGCACCAACTTCCTTTCTTTTCTAGCTACAACTGGAAGGAGGCTCCAACCCCCTAATTTCTCAATATACAACCTGAGGGAATCTCCAAATCCTGAATTCTCTGGCTACAACCAGAAGGAGGCTATGACCCCCTATGTTCTTTAGATACAACCGTAAGGTGGCTACAACTACATGTCCTTGCCTCGTCCAACCACCCTAAAGTAGAAGTAGAATGATGGAACCATTGTCACACTATCATTGTGAGATATACTATTGTAAACCTATACCAATCATCCTACACCAAAAAACCTGTACCAATAACTCGAACCATACATCAACCATGCATCAACATGTACCTCAATGTGTAATCAAATTGTACCATAAACAAGTGCATCAACCATGCACCAACCTGTACCAAAAAACTTGTAATCAACCTGTACCATAAAAAAGTGCATCAACCACACACTAACATGTACCTCAACCTGTACCATGAACAAGTTCATCAACCATTCACCAACCTGTACCTCAACTTGTACCATGAACAAGTGCATCAACCATGTACCAAACCTATACAAATAACATGTCACAACAACATGTCCAAACAACCTATCACAACAACATGTCTCATCAATCTTATCAACCAAATTAGATCTACTCATTAAGATTAATCACGAAAACAACTCTTAAATATTTGCATCAACCAAGCATAACACAACAACTCATAATCATCACCAAGATCAATATGTGCTTCTAATAATATACCAATACAAGTATGCTACATTATTCATAAACCATGTGTCAACAATACTACTAACAAGTTCCTCCAACCATGTACGAAGTATGTACCAATCATGTATCAACTACTCATCAACTATGACCCATCAAGATGTACCAACATCATCAACTATACACCTCATGTATGTGCCAAGTCATCATCTACTTGTGTCAACCATGTACCCAACATGTACCTCAACCAAAATCCCTTATCAATTTCATCATCCAAATCTGATTTGTAACTCTGTAATATAACTGGTGTATATGATCATATACCTACAAACATTCCTTGACTTTGACAACAAGAGACTATCATTTTCATCAAAATTTACTTTAGTCTCACATGACTAATTTTGGATTAGTCGACAACCCTAACTTGCAATAATCATAACTATGTACCTGTAATGGATAAATATCTAAAAATAATGCATAATGTTCTTCAGTGTTATTTATGCAATTCCTCCATGTTTCACTACTTGGATCCTCTCAGAAAATGAGTTATAGCAAAAATGGCATACCTTGTTGAATTCTGGCTTATTCTAGAGAGAAAACTTGTAGAGAGTGCCCTGCAAAGAATATTTGTTGTATGGATATGAAAATTGTACAAAGAATACTACAGACTTCACTCTAACCAATACATTTTGTCTTACTGAATTTAGAACTATTATGAATAAGTTATGACATTTTTACCCAAAACACCTGTTTTAGACTAGTTTCAAGACTAGCCACAAACCCTATTTTCCACGACGGATAACTCCAAAACTACAATGACCCACAAAATGAAATTTGTATCATAGCTACTTGGATATGTTTACTCAATGGAATCCCAATTTCACAGTCTGAATCATTCTAGAAAAAAATGTATTGCAAAAATAGTGAGATGACCTGTAAATAACATACCTTAGAAAGCATCATCAAAAGAATTTATTCTCCCTTGAATTTTGGCCTTCTTTAATTCACCATCCCTCTGAAATTCGGATTAGATATCCTTTGGTTACCTTAGTCACCTGTAGATATTCAATATGCTCAAGTGTGATTAAAATGAGAGAGCCTTGCCTCTTATTTATACTTTCATGTAGCTTCCTCAAGGGGTAACCTTTTAACCATCTTAACTCACTTTCCTTATTTTAGGGTTAACACATTTCTAACCACTTGTCAACTTAGTAATTTCTCCATTAAATTTATTATTTACCTTCTAAAATATCTTAAACCACTTTGACTACTTTGACCTTCTGGGGCTTCTAGATAACTCATGAGGGTTCTCCAACTTCACATGGCCATAACTCTTTAACCATAAGGAGTTATGTGACGTTCCACATACCAATGAAAATGAAATGAGATGTAATATCCATATAGAATATTCTTACCTACAAATATATCAACACTCATACCATTATCCATCAAACAAACTTGGGTCCATTACCCAAACCTTTCTCCAACTTCACATGGCCATAACTCTCTAACTATGAGGAGTTATGTGAAGTTCCACATACCACCGAAAATGACATGGCATGTATTATCCATCCATAATAGTATTACCTGTAAATATATCAAAACACATACCATTATCCATCAAACAAAGTTGGGTCAATTACCCAAACCATTGTGCTACCAGAACCTGCTACCATACTTTCTTCAAGGGTTTACATCAATGAAAACCAACCCAATTAATCAACAATATCCCCCTTTGGTATTGATGGAAACACTCCGATGAAATAATGAAGTCATGTCACTCATGCTCCCCCTTTACTTTTACCTTTGCATTTAACTTTGCATTTGATAAATATATCCCCCTTTATCATCAATGGCAAAGGTATCTTTCCATCCGAGGTTGTTCCCCGTAACTGAATTGTCCTTGGGGATACTCCCCCTAACTAAACTCTTCCTAAAACTAATATTCCAACTGCAAATGTCCTCTTTATGGTGCTTCCTCATGTAAATATAAGACATATAAGATAAGCATTCAAAATAATTCATTTTGGAGTAGAAATTACTCCAAGTCTTTGGTGTAGATACTCAAAGGCTTCCCATGGAAGTAGTTTTGTAAATATGTCTACCACTTGTTCTTTTGTGCCCACATATTCAACTTTGATGTTCTTCTCTATAACATGTTCCTATAGAAAGTGATACTTGATTGGAATGTGGTTCGTCTTGAAGTGCATCATCGGGTTCTTTGAGATACCGATGGTGCTTGTATTGTCACAATAGATAGGAATAGGGTCATCATACTCAACCTATATATATGTTAGAGTTTGTTTCATCCATAGAAAATGTGTACAACATATTGATGTTGCAATATACTCTACCTTGGTTGTAGATAAGGATACTGATGATTATTTCTTTCTTAACCATGATACTAAACCCTCACCCAAGTATAACGTTGCTCCACTGGTGTTTTTTTAGTCATAAATGCAACCTTCTGAATATGCATATGTGTAGGAAATAAGTGATAGATAATTTCCTTTTGGATACCATAATCCAAACTCTTATGTTCCTTTGAGATATTTGAAAATCCTCTTTGTTGTTAATACATGTGATTCCTTTGGTGCTTCTTGAAATCATTCTGCCTGTCCAAATGCCTACATTACATATGGTCTAGATGTTGTCACATATAGTAAGCTATCAATCACTAACCTGTATTTCCTCTGGTATGTAGACTTTGAATCACCATCTTTTCTCAACTTGCAACTGGTTTTCATAGGAGTGGTAACTAGTTTGAAATCTTCCATTCAGAACATCTTTAGAATTTCTATGATATACTTAGTTTGAGAAATAAAAATTCCTTGGTTTCTTTGACATATCTTAAGACCCAAAAATAAGGATAGTTCTCCAAGTAATGACATTTCAAATTCATTCTACATATCATTTGCAACTTTCTAGCTTAATATGTCATTAGTACTTCCAAAACAATATCATCAACATAAATTTCAATTAATAAAATACTCCCTTGAGTTACCTTGATGTAGGGTTATTATCTGGGCTTCCTTTCCATAGTTCGTAGGGATTTTTGTCATAGCTATTTCTGAGCATTACTCTATTTTGAATGTGAACTGATGTATGCACTATATGTGTCCAAAAAATGTCTGTCAATTTGGAATCCATTACAATTGTTTGAGCCATTTCCTGTGTAATTATCATCCATTATGATAATGTTCCTTTGTCTCTGAGCCACTCTCTGAACCAATCTATGAACATATGCTCTAGTCCACAGTCATATATCTATCCAAACATACCAAGTGTTCTTATGAACCCATCTCTGTCCATACTTTCGAAGACTCTACTTGCGCAACTGTCCATAATGCTGACCCATTTATCACTATACTATCATGAAGTATTTATTAATCTATCAAACTATACTTATGCTAAATGACAGCTCTGAATCTGTCTTCTCAAACTCTGCAAGTTACTCGAATGACAGTTCTTTGGTTTGTCACAGCTATCGCATAGAATCCCCTTATCTAATATTCACATTACCTGGGAGTCTCTAAGCTGGATGGCTCAGAATAATTCCTTCTCTCATGTGTATTCATCATCATCTTCATTGGTAGATTCATTATCTCTTCAAGCTCTGAATTCTTTCTTTATATTTGTGGATTCATCTTTCACTACAATTCCTGAAATTACAATGTCTTGAACTTTTTCCTTATTTACATGTCCTTCCTTTCTTTCAGTTATTTTCCAAAACTTTTTGTATCTAACATGTTTCTTTTTCTTTGTATAATTTTATTCATCTCATTTTATTGCCAATCTTGCGATCTCTGGTACCTGGTATTTGTTCACTTGTTCTTCCTATTTTCTTATCCATACTTTCTTATATCTGATATCAGTTTTCTCTTTCATGGAAGTATCGATCATGATTCTACAATCACTAGATATGTGTCCATAGTTATGACATTTCTAACACTCAATATTACTTGTGACCACATAGGAACTTCTTGCTTGAAAATTTCTTTTATAATCCATGCAATTTGCAACCTTATGCCCAAAAATAGTACAATAAAAACAATGAACATAAAATAAATTTCCATACCTAGGAGTGAATGATCTTCTTTGTGGTGTATTCCTTCTGAATTTCCTCCTTGACTGATCATGATCATGATTGAAGCTTCTTTGTGGCTTGAACACAGATGGTCTTCTTGAAGATGTATCATCAATAGTTTTCTTAGATTCTGGTAGACCATGATTCCTTCGTTTGAGTACTTCTGCATAACACTTTCTATTTTCTCCATTCTTCTTTTCTAACAACCTAGAGTTCTTCTCTTCATTATCTGTAACTGATGTGGATGTTTCTATCTCTTCAACATTCCTTTTGAGCTTGACGATTTTACTTCTCAATGTGACAACTTCTTCTTCAAGTTTCTCAACCTCTTATTCTTTCTTTAATATCTAAGACTTCATGACTTCTTATGTTCTCTTCGCTTCTTCAAGTTGAATTTTTAATGTGATTGTTTCTTCTTCAAGTACTTTCTCTTCTTGACCAAACTCAGAATCAAGCTGGTTTAGATCATTAGTTCTTTCCTTAAGATGATATGTCAATATATTCTCTCGCATTTCCTCTTCTTCCTTATGTGCTACTATGTTGGCTTCCAAACACTGCTTTTGATATTCAAGATATTCTTCGATCTTTCTAGATGAGTTATTAATTTATCGATGACATGTTGGGCTTCTTAAAAAATGTGAACACTTTCCTTTTGTTTCATCAATTATTTATTGAGTGACTTGTTTTCTTCTCTTAGTTCATCTAAAGAAGTAATCAATTATGCCTCATAATTGTCTTCTTTTTCAATTTGTTTTTCTGTCTCATTTCCTTCATGATATTCTATTTCAATGATGTCCACGTTTTTCACAATTAAAGAAAAACAACATACTTTTGTTGATTACGTATACAACAAAGGTAACATGTCATGGGTGAAGAATATATGTCACGTAACTTATCCCAAAGTTCTTTGGTTGGTGAACATTTAGCAACCTTTTCTCTTACAGGATTAGGTAATCCTTCCCAGATGAAATCCATTGCTAGTTTGTTATTATTCTTCAATTCCTTATTTCCTACAATATTTTACCTTTTTGAACTATCATATCCTTTAATGACTGATAGCCAAATATAATTCCCATGTGCATGTAAAAATAATTTTGTCCTTATGATCTATATATCATATTTTAAACAATTCTGACCATTAAACATTGGTACTCCATTCTCATAATAATCCATGATCTCCCAGTGGTTAAATTGTTTCTTGAAGGAACTGACTCTGATACCAATTTTTGGATTACTGAGAGGGGGGGTGAATCCGTAATACAAAAATTCAATCATTTTTAAGCACAATATGCAACTGTTATATCAATGTAGCATTATCATCTGATAGTTGCAGAGTAAATGAACAATGAACAAATGATAAATAATACACATACATAGTAAACTAGTGTTTCGACATGGAAACCCAAAGCAGGATAAAACCACAGAACTATTTTTCTTATCTGTCTTTAATAATTGCATTCATTGGAAGCATGAACTTCCTTTCTTTTCCAGTTGCAATTGGAAGGAAGCTCCAACCCCCTAATTTCTCAGGCTAGAACCCGAGGGAAGCTCCAATACCCAATTCTCTGGCTACAACCAAAAGGAGGCTACGACCCCCTATGTTCTCTGGCTACAATAGGAAAGTGGCTACAACCACCTGTCCTTGCCCCATACAACCAACCTAACGTATAAGTAGAATGATGGAACCACTGCCACACTATCACTGTGAGATATACTATTGTAAACCTATACCAATCAACCTGCACCAAACAAACGGTACCAATAACCTGAACCATGCATCAACCTCTACCTCAACCTATAATCAACCTATACCATAAAAAAGTGCATCAACCATGCACCAACCTATACCAAACAACATGTAATCAACATGTACCATAGACAAGTGCATCAACCATGCACCAACCTGTACCTCAATATATACCATGAACAAGTACATCAACCATGCACCAACCTATACCATTAACAAGTGCATCAACCATGCACCGAACCTGTACAAATAACATGTCACAAAAACCTATCCAAGCAACCTATCACAAATACCTATCTCATCAATATTATCAACCAAATCATATCTACTCACTAAGATCAATCACCAAGACAACTCTTAAAGACATGCATCAACCAAGCATAACAAAACAACTCATAATCTTCAACAAGATCAATATGTTCTTTTAATAATGTACAAATACAAGTATGCTACATCATCCATAAACCATGCGTCAAAAATACTACTAACAAGTGCCTCCACCCATTTACCAAGTATGTACCAATCATGTATCAACTACTCATCAACTATGACCCATCAAGATGTACCAACATCATCAACTATACACCTCATGTATGTGCCAACTTATCAACTACTTGTCTCAACCATGTACCCAACATGTACCTCAACCAAAATCCCTCATCAATTTCATCATCCAAATCTGATTTGTAACTCTGTAATAGACCTGGTGTATATGATTACATACCTACAAACCTTCCTTAACTTTATCAACAAGAGACTAGCATTTTCATCAAACTTTACTTTAGTCTCACATGAACAATTTTGGATTAGTCAACAACCCTAACTTGCAATAATCATAAATATGTACCTGTAATGAATAAATATCTGAAAATAATACACAAATTTCTTCAGTGTATTTTATGCAATTCCTCCATGTTTCACTACTTGGATCCTCTCAGAAAATAAGTTATAGAAAAAATGGCATACCTTGTTGAAATCTGGCTTATTCTAGAGAGTGAACCTGTAGAGCGTGAACCACACATAATATTTTTTTTATGGATATGAAAATTGTACACAAAATACTACATAATTTAATATAACCAATACATTTGGTCTTACTGAATTGGGAATTGTTATGAAGAAGTTAGGACATTTTTACCCGAAACACCGATTTTAGACTAGTTTTAGGACTAGCCACAAACCCTATTTTCCACGACATGTAACTCCAAAAATAAAACAACCCACGAGATTAAATTTGTATAAAAACTACTTGAGTATGTTCCCTCAATCGCCTCCCAATTTCACAGTCTGATTTTTTTTTTTTTTTAAATTATTGCGAAAATGGTGAGATGACCTGTAAATAACATACCTTAGAAAGCATCATCAAAAGAATTTATCCTCCCTTTAATTTCGGCCTTCTTTACTTCACCTTCCCTATGAAATTCGGCTTAGATATCCTTTGGTTATCTCAATCACCTATAGATATTCAATATCCTCAATTGTGATTAAAATTAGACAACCTTTCCTCTTATTTATACTTTCATGTAGCTTCCTCAAGGGGTAACCTTTTAACCATATTAACTCACTTTCCTTATTTTAGGGTTGACCCACTTCTAACCACTTGTCAACTTAGTAATTCTCCATTAACTTTATTATTTAAATAATTTCTTTTGTGTTCAATTTGACTTATACTATACTCATAACTTGACTTTATTATTTACCTTCTAAAATCTCTTAAACCACTTTGACTACTTTGACCTTTTAGGGCTTCTAGATGACTCATGAGGGTTCTCCAACTTTACATGGCCATAAATATCTAACCGTGATGAGTTACGTGACATTCCAAATACCACTAGAAATGACATGACATGTAATATCCATCTATAATATTCTTACCTATAAATATATCAAAACTCATACCATTATCCATTAAAAAAACTTAGGTCCATTACCCAAACCTTTCTCCAACTTTAGATGACCATAAATCTGTAACTGTGAGGAGTTATGTGACGTTCCACATACCATCATAAATGGAATGATATGTCCTATCCATATGGAATAGTATTACCTACAAATATATAAAAAATCATACCATTATCCATCAAACAAACTTGGGTCCATTGCCCAAACCATTGTGCTACCAGAATTCACTACGAGACTTTTTTCAAGGGTGTACATCAATGACAAATAACCCAATTAATCAACAAGAACAACTAGAAGAAATAGACAGGATCATTGAAAATTTGGAAGTAGATATTGTCACATTAAGAAAGGATCTTCAAAACAAAATTATGCAGAACAACTTAAAACTTTTGGATGACATTATCAGTAGTCAAAAGAACCATCATGACAAGTCTGTACTTTGATACAATCAAACAGAAAATGGATCAAGCTCCAAAACAATAGAACAAGAAACATATCCAAAATGCTATGCAGAAACAATAAAAGAGGATATGAAAACCTACAAATAAGATTACAGGGGCACTCCTTGATCCAGGTGGATATAGGTGGCCACCCACCTTTTCCAAATGGCTCAAAATGGCTTTCTGACAATTTTGGCAATTTACTATTTTTAGCTGGTTTTAACTTTCGGGGTCATTTTGAGGGCCCAAATGAAGTTTTTTCGAGATCAAGGTTCTCAATGATATCCAAAGGCATATTGATCCCCCAAAATTAATATCCTTGATGATACCTTTCCAACGAGCTATCATACGTCTAAAACGGAGGTCGTCTGCCCTAGTGCAGATCTTGGGAAGTTGATGTACTCCCTTACCCCCACGGGGCCCACCTGCCTTTTGGCGCTTTCTATCCCAGGGCTAGGTTTGTGGATGTCTAGGGTTTTGGCATTCCTTATTATTGCAAAAAGGCCTTCAGAGCCTCATTTCAAGCATCTTCTTGTGAATGCGATTAGCCGTCACATCTCTTCTCAGGGATAAGCTGCCACCATTCTAGCGAGTCTTTCACTCTGTAGTTTTATAGTCTCTGTACATTTCTTTGATTAATATAAATCGTGTATTACTGTATATCTGTGTTTATGGTTGCATCTCTGATACATTTCTTTTATATTATTGAATATCTGCAATATCTTTGTGCATTTCCTTATTATATCTCCGCTCTCATTTCGTGCCGAAAATAATCCGGATCAATGGTATCAGAGCAGGCTGCTCTTGATCATTTTTTTCAGTGCTTGTCCCCGACGAGGTCCGAGTATAGAATGTTGGGTCTTGAGCTTGTCTCTCTTGAAGACAATCGCTCTCGCACACCCAAGAAACCCTCAATGGCGGAAGAAAAGAAAAATGACGGAGAAGATGATCCTATCAATCTGTTGCTTGAGCAAGATCTCACGCGACAGAGGGACGAAATGATGGAGAATTTTTCCCACATCCTTCAATGCCTCCCGATAGCATCAAGTGAATCTTCATCAAGTGGCCACTTTTGAGGCACCTTTCCTTTCAAGGTACAAGTTAATTTTGATATTCCTATATTTGAAGGACAGATAGATGTAGAAGCCCTAGAAAAATGGTTAACTCTGCTGGAAGGTTATTTCTCTGTTCACAATTTTTCTGACAAAGAAAAGATCACCTTTGCACTCCTTAAAGCTCTCCCTCATGTCAAACATTGGTGGGAAACTTACTAGGATCAAAGCTCCACAGAGGAGTCTGGAATATATGGGGCCGATCCCACTTGGCATTTTTTTGTGGATGTGGTAAAAGAACAATATTACCCTGTTGGAAACTATGAGGACTAGTACATGAGATGGACCACACTTGTTAAGAACAAAACATCAATATAGCATAGAAAAACCTCAGAAAAAGTACTCAACGCCTTGAAAAATAGATAATTTCAGATAATAAGCCTCTTCGAGGGGGCACCCTCCTTTTACCCCACTTAAATGTTCAAGTACAAGATGATTCAAAATAAAATGTCCCCTTGGTATATATAGGAGACTAGGAGGTATAATTACAACTAATGGCCTAAAGCCGACATAAATAAAATAACATTACTAATATAATATTCCCCAATTAAGGGGTAAT
>JZKD02S1915895.1:87693-100259 GCA_000966675.3 Picea glauca
GTGATGATGATGATCTGATAGAGGACTCAAGAGGTGGAGGATAATGATGCAGAGTGTGCATGCAGAGGCATGGAAAACATTGCATGCAAAAGGTGCATAGACGCTATAAATACACAGTTCAAAGAGGAGATTATGTTGTTGAAAAAGTGGGAATTTGCAGTGGCTATTGGAGCTTGCTTTGGTGATTCATGGGTGAAGAAGAATCAGATTTGTGCAACGAAAGCGTGGTGGGCCCATAACCCGGACATTGCAAATGATCTGAGCAGAAGGGAAATAAGGAAGACAGAGCAACAAAGTGGAGCAGAATAGTGATAAGTCAGGTAGGCCATCATCAAACATCATATCACTGTAATAAATTCAGTAACAAAGATTAATATTTCAGGGTGGTTGGGAGGTGCTAGGGAGGACTGTTGTCCTTAGAGGTTCAAGTGGGTTCTTGAACACAGGGAGTTGGTGCTTCCTTCTAGTTGGTGCTAGAGAAACCAGGGAGTTGGTGCTTCCTTCTAGTGGGTGCTAGAGAAAACAAAGAGTTGGTGCTCTCAGCAGGTTGCAGCCTGCAAAACAGAGGTTGTAGCCGCATTATGAGTTGGTTCTCATATGTATGATCATGTAAAGAATGTAACTATTACTTATCATATAAAGAAAAAGAGGTTTTTACCCTGTATGGGTTTCCTCAGGAAATATCTGTCTCTGTGTTTCTCTTATGTGTGACTGATGCTGAATATGCCATTGTTTATTCCCCTGCATTATTGTGATCATCTAGTGTCTCAGCAAAGAGTTTAAAAGAAGCATAATTGTTTAAGCACGGTAACAACTGATTCACCCCCCCCTCTCAGTTGACTAACAGGGAATTAGAGTCCGTGAGTAGTGGGCTTAAGAAGGCATCCTGAGAAGAATCCTTCTGGTTATTTTGTGCAGTTTTCCTTGTAACCTCAGCCTAGACTAGGATTGCTTGCCTTGGGTGGAGCTTAGTGCTAGCTCGGGGGTCACCCACTGCTAAGCATGATGAGCATCATGGTCTAAGGCAAGGAGGTTCGTGGAAGGCCTACATGCAGTTGGTGGAATTACTACAGTTTCAAAGATAAGTGTCATCTTATGCTTAATATTATGTTTTTTATGCTTGTGATGCTTATATGTATCATGTATTCTGTTGTGCATATGAATTATTGTTAATGCTAGGGATTATTTATGTTAGTAGTAATCTTGTGCTTACTCTGAGTTAAATGTGTTTAATTTGATTTAAATGTATGTTATTAATTAAGTATGAGAATGATGTTGTTCTACATAGTAGCCTTTGCCCGACCAGTGGGATGATGGTCCGGGGACGTTACAATTTTGTATCAGAACCTAGTTTCAATGTTGAGCCTGGATGGGCTAGATAAGTGGTATTTGGACCGAGGTTTTGAGAAGGAAATTTTGTCTAGAGGACTAATTTTAGACCTCAGAATGTTTCTGAGTGGTAACAGGCTACTTGACCATGTTGCAAATCTCAAGAGGTGTAGTGGTATTATAAAACTATAGTCAGTGTGGTATATCACTACAGGGAGAAAGAGAACTCCACACCATAAGTTTTGGATAAAGTATATGAAGGTTCAAAAGGAGGGTACCAAGTCATTGGCTAGAATTCCTTGAGGAGCAGAGTTGGATGGTCAAAATTCTCTGTGGAGAACTCACGAAATCGTGAGGGTTGTAAGATGGTTAGAAGTTGCAAGGTGGTTAGTGGATGGAGAAACTTGCCACCCTAGGATCCAGAATAAATGTAGGTCATTGATCATGGTTGGTTTGAACCATTGGATCATTTCGTGAATTCAAGGATCGTGAACTTGGAGCGCAGGCCAAATTCTTGGTCACTCCAAGTCCCGAATCGTGAAAGAGATTAACAAGCGTAGAATCAGATGGTGTAGTGCTTCCAAGAAGAAGTGTTGAAATCCTTTGAGCCATCGGATCCAGCCAACTAGAGAGGAAGTTAGAGTTGAAGAGCTTTGATAGGTGTAAACATAGGAGAGATCTGGACCATTAGATCCAAATCATCAAGGATCGTTGGATCTCGTACAAGAACTCGTGTATCGGAATTCAGAGATTGAAGTGACAAGAGATTTGGAGTCGCTGCATCATGAACTCCTTCTTACTGAAAACCTGAAACCCCAAAATCCCGAAATGATCTACACCATAGATCATAGGAGAGGAACTTGACCATTGGATCAAGTAGATGAATAGACCGTAATTTCATAATTTCGGCAAACGAAAGTTCGAGATGTGTAGATGCACAAACTCCTGATGCTCGAAACTCCAAAACGAAAAGTAAAAGTAGTGGCCCCCCTTGACATCACTGGGAGTGAGGTGGACTTTCTTAAGGACACCATGTGTCACTACCTTGGTGGGCGACAACTGTTTTGTGGGCCCAGAGGTTAAGGAAATCAAATTTTTGGAAGTTGAGAGTTGGAGAGGGAAGCGAGTGTGAGAACCTCCAGGACCAAATCCCTGAATCCCCAAAATCCCAAAACCAAAAGTTTTGTTTGGAGAGCCTTGTAGCACCTAGCAATTTAACATTTGATCATAGCCCATGGATGCATGAGTTGGGGACTAAGAAAATGGGGGCTATCACTGGAAATTGCAAAGCCGAGTAGAGCTCAGAAAATTCATGAAATTGAAACATTTTCTTAAATTAGATTGTTTATGAATGATGAAGGAATTGTTAAGAAACGAAGGCCTGACAAATTCAAGTCGTCTACACATTGTATTTCAGAAGGTTGACGAGTTCCAGAACTGATTTGAATTTCCAAAAAGTGCAAAGAAATGGAAGAGACACATAATGCTTCCAGTTCAAAAAACGAATCTCAGAAGAGATAGCATAGAACTTTTGTATGTAGAGTGTGCATATCAAGCGCAAGGAGTGCTTATAGAGGGAACTTGTTTTAAGTTCAAAAGACTCTAGGAGACGAGCGTAGAGGGCGCTAGGAGGGCACCAGAAAGTCTTTTAGAAAACACAGAAGGGTTGAGTCCCTTTGAGACTGAGTAAGTTAAAAGATCAAGGAGAAACAATGCAAGTTCACACACAGAGCACAAGTGTGCGGCAAGGTGAAGTTAAAATTTCATTAATCGAGGATTGGGAGGGAAAACACCATCGGAGCCTTTGAAATATTCTAAATCCTTCAAGTTAGGGAGGAAGTCAAGTCCAGAAGAATTGATGCCAAGATATTTGGAAAGAATTCATTGAGAACCTGAATGAACGGTAGGTATCCTTGGAGGGAGAAGCGCCGATAGTTGTGCATCATTAGATCAAAAGAAACTGCGAGGAGGATGACGCTAAGAGTCATTCATCACTCGAAATATTAGGGTAGGTATTGAACCATCGATCTCAAGGAAGATCGAGCTATTGATTCCTTTCATCAGGAAATCGGAAAATCGAAAGTTGGGAGAATAGAGGAAGTTGTTCTTGAAAATACTGAAACGCGAACTTTCGATTCACGAGGAGAGATCTAAACCATTGAATCATGGTGAGTGTCAGCCATTGATCCAACGCACTTGAATTTCATGAAGACGGAAGTTGAAAAAGGGAAGAGAATTGTTTTCTGATTTCACGAACCATGAAGCCTCGATTCACAAGAAAGGATCCACACAGTTGGATTACGAGGAGTTGTGAGTCGTTGAATATGACTCACGTGGATTTCAGAAAACTAGAGATTGGAAGAAAAGAGGGGAACTGCTTTTCAAAATCCTGAAACAGAAATTGTCAATTCGCGAGGAATTGATTTGTACCGTCGAACCCGGAAAGTTGTGGACCATTGTTCTGAGGCGAACAGGGTTTGGGAGTTCGAACCTTGGGAGAAAGGAGGAGAGCTAATCCTCAAAGTTCACAAAGGGTAAAGTCCCGTAGCACTCGGAATCTGGGCCTTGGGAAATAGCTAGAGGTCATGCTAGTGGAAGTTAAGAGAAGAGCTGGCATGCGCTAGACTCTTATTTTGGATTTCGGGGATAGAGAGAGTTGAGGGTGACTCATATCGAAACACTCGGTACACAAAATCTCAAAATTCCTTTTGAATAGGCACGTGGCCATAGTCGGTGATCATGTAGAGGAAGCTTGCGCCCACCACTAGTTCGTGTGGGTAAGGTTTCGTGCAAGGCCTGTGGATTTGTTTTCATGGAGGTTCTAGTAGGGACCCAAAGAACTTCTCTAGCTCTGAGAGTTGAAGATCCATTGACCAGGAGGTCAACAGACCTCGCTGAGGTGGGGCCACTACATAGAAAGTGCTCAAGGTAGGAATAATCATGCACAGTGATTACAGTGGAGAGCACAAGAAGATTCAGGAATTCGGGAAAAATTGTAGACTTCTAGGATCAACAAGGAAAAGTTTTATAGGGAGAAAGAAGTTGCTACAATTTCTGTGGTAGCAAGTATGTTATGACTTGATTGGGTCAGCCAAAGGAAAGAATGCTTGCATGTTTGCAAATGTTGTTGGTGATTTTGTTGCATAAGGAAGGAAGCAACAGAGAGATGAAGTGTTGGTTATAAGTTTGATAAAAGAAGCACGAAAGCTTCTACTGCTATCAGACTTTCAGATAGTATAAAATTTATTAATGGCAGTCATGCAAGTATGAGTTTTATTACTCATTTTTCATAATTGTTGAAAGGAAATTTAGGTAAGAATTTCCTCATCCAGAGTCATTTTATAAAAGCACATGATTATATTACTGAATGCATACCACTTGATGTGGTAAAGGTTGGAGGCATGTATTAATTCAAATATTTTTATCTTCTGAATGTGCACACTGACATAGTAGAATGTCATGTTAGTTTGGTTATGGAGTAATAACCAAAGAATTAAAGATAAAAACTGGCTATAGGAATAAATGCCAGTAAGCTAGTCATGTATGAGACCAGGACCTGGTTGGATATGGCAAGGTATGGATATGGAAAGGTTAAGAGCCACATAGGTACTAAAATATTCCTACTTTTAAATAAAACTTGGGTTGCGACCTTTTTTCTAACACTAATGATCACCACAGAATTATATTCTTGGTGTAGTGTTTGGGTCAAAAAGGAAGGCATCCAATTAATTGGGAAGACAATAGGAAGTGTGTGGAGAATGTGTCAACACATTGGCCAGAATTCCAACTTATGGATGGTGAGATACATGACTGAGATAAAGAGAATTATGTAATTCAATGTAGGGTGCACTGAATAAGAATGCATTGAGAATTTCACTCATGCATAGTAAGTGATAGAATTGTATACTAAATGCAATGGTTGAATGTGTTTTGTAAGTACATGCATATATATTATTGCATGGAAATAATTGTTACTAACAGTTGAAATGTTGTTAACTCATGAAGTCGAGGACATTTCAGGGAGGTGTTAGACATTGCAACATGAAAGTTGCAAATCAAGTAGTCACATGAGCATTGACTACAAGAAATTTTCTTGTTCAGAAAGAAAGAAGTAATGAACTTATAGATATTATTGTGACCATGCATATGCATAGAATGACGAGTCATTCTATTTGGTCAAGTTGTTTGGTAATTGTGATTGAATTGCTAGGTGCATGAAATTCTAAGATCATTGCATAAGATGTTGTACATGTTGAATTATGATTTACAGAAAATACTAACAATTTGTTGGCAGTATGCAAGATGAAGTCTTGCAGGAAAATTGTATGCAGTTTGGTGCTTGTGGAAAATCACAAAGATGACTGCATTCATAATATGGAAACAACCAAGATGAATCATGAAATAGAATGTCATGTTTTGGGGATAAAATTTGAATTTCCTTTTGAACTAATTGGATTTCCTAAATGAATTATTTTATGTTCTCTCATGATAAATGCATGTGGTTGATGCAGATGAGATGATGTTCATAAAATTTAAAATGTTGACTACAAAGAGTATCTTGGGAAGATGCAGCTTGGAAACCTTTGAGGGCAGTTGTAACTCCTCGAGCCACGATGCTCTAAGACTTCCAGTCTGGCCTATTGTTGAAGCCCAAGAAAAGGGAGGTGTAGCACGGATGGACTATGCTTGTGAAGGTGTATACTCCCTGGTGGGACAGGCATGTGGGGAATGAGAGACCATTGGTTGGAGTGCTACTGAGGTTTGAATGGTTGGAGTGTTGTTGAGGTCTGGTACCTTGGCCTAGACCATGTGGATAAGGATTGTGGACCATGGCTATATTGGGAAGCCATTGCCCCGATGGAGTCATAGCCCTTCTAAGGGGTGGAAGGTCTTCTCAATCAAAAGATAAGTACAATTCTCTATTTATTGTATGTTGTGTATGTTGTATACAGTTATAATGTTATTAAAATTGTCTGTATATACATATATATACATTGCATATATGATTGCATTACCGAATCCATGAATGTACATAATGTGTCTCATATTTCATTACTTAAGAAATATATATACTTGATGCTAATCATGTAATCGATTGGAATGTGATTCAGGTGGAGCAACAAGGTGTCCCGCAAGTGCATCCTGTGCTCATATTGGACAGGAAAAACAAATAGCTCCATAATCGAGCTATAGGGCTTGCAAAGGTCCAATGGACCTGGTGTAGTCCTGAGGACATGACATGGTAGCATGAAGATGTTATGCGGGCAGAGTACCCACTTTTTTTTGAAAATTTTGAAAAGCTTGCAGATGCAGTGTAAAATTGCACTGAGGACAATGCAAAATAGGGGGAGGGGATTGTAATGTCCCCAAGGCCGAGCCATTTTGTAAATCATGTCTATGAAGTATATAGATTGCATTATGAATTTTAATTATGTTTTATAGGCTAGTGAGCCAAGTTTATATAATATGGTGGGCTTATATGTTATTAGGCCAGAGACCCTAAGTGTTAAGGCCGTGAGCCTGCTTTTGTATATGTAATCATGTAGAACATTAATAAAAATATAAACACCACTATGTGCAGACCGACCACGATGAATGAGTGATGGGGGACTAAGCTTCCATAGATTGGGTAAGGGATTGGGGGCTGGAAGGTTGGAAAGAGAGGCTAAGTGTTGAGCCTAGGAGCTTAGGTCCTTGGGAATAATATTTTAATATTATTCCAAAAGCCATGTGAAATATATGTTGTGTCCTAAGTTCCTGGGGAGGAACACATGCTGATGGAGTGCATGCATCTTCATGGGTGACATATGTTGACCTAGGCACATGCAGTTAAAAAACTGTAGAAGTCAACCATGGAGGGGGTCACTCCTCATTCCATCATCCTTTGCATTTGATTTTGACCTCCCATGCAATTTAACCCAGGAAATGAGCAATGTTGAGGGTTCAACCTCCCATTCTCCATCATGAGTCTAAATTGGCGGGTGTCCATGATTGACCTCTGTTTCAGTGTTTTTTCTAGGGAATCCTTACCTGAATTGTTAAGTCTCTGCGTGGGATCTCTGTACACCCTCACACATCCCTGAAACCTAAGCTGTGAGTCTATTATGTATTGTTGGTTGGGGAAAACTGAATGTCCTATAATTGCTGAGGCTTTTTATGCTGTAACATATGTTTATCACCAGTTTTGGGAAGCCCATGTCTGTGTTTCCAGTGGACTGTTGTGGTCACACAATGCTTGACTCTGTGTGGCTTGCAGACCATTGTATGTTCGTTTGGAGCCTCGTGGTTGCCCGACTATGTTGGAAATCGAGTTGAAGGAAGTAGGTTGTCTGGCCTATGTGTAACACTCTCTCCAGGTGAGGGAGCTGGTTGCGGTTGAAGAGGCAGTCTAATAGGCCCATGAGAAGTTATTTCCAGGTGAAGAAGTCTGCTAGGAAGTGGTATTCTTCCAGAGAGTGTCCAGCACCAACTATGGAGCTCTACAACTTCCTGATCTGGCTTATTGTCGAGACATAGAGAGGGAGGTGAAGCACTGATGGACTTTTCTTGCGAAGGTGTATACTCTCGGGCAGAACATGCATGTGGGAAATGAGATTCCATGAGTAGTGGGTGTAAGAAGGCATCCTGGGAAGAATCCTTCCAGTTATTCTATGTAGTTTTCCCTGTAACCTCAGCCTAGACTAGGATTCCTTGCCTTGGGTGGAGCTCAGTCCCAGCTCGGGGGTGACCCACTACTGAGCATGATGAGAAGTGTGGTGTAAGGCTGGGAGGTTCATGGAAGGCTTGCATGTAGTTGGTAGAATTACTACAGTTTCAAAGATAAGTATCAACTTATGCTTAATATTATGTTTTGCATGATTATGATGCTTATATGTATCATGTATTTTGTTGTGCATATGAATTGTTGTTAATGCCAGGGATTATTTATGTTAGTAGTAATCTTCTGCTTACTCTGAGTTAAATGTGTTTAATTTGATTTAAATTCATGTTATTAATTAAGTATGAGAATGATTTTGTTCCGCATAGTAGTGTTTGCCCCAGCCAGTGGAATGACGGCTCGAGGATGTTACATTGATAATCATGCTATTTAGAGTTCTAGGTAACTATATTTTTCATCCTCTCTTTGGGTCGGTTCTATTTCTATTACTTTTTAATTCCCCTTCGATTGCATGCTCTTACTTCGGGATGTTTGATGGACATGGAGAATTCAGAACGCAGTCATTGCAGTTTATAAAGAGTTGTTGATATAGTTTCTAAATCCATAGATCCTTGTAATGTTTGTGTTGAATTTGTTGTTGAATTATACTAGTTATGATCGGAGTGTGAGATTCACACTAATAACATTAAAGTTACTATTGTATAAAGTAATGGTTTGCAAAACTCTGGTATATTTTTCCGATCAACAATGGAGAAAATGGTTATACAAGCATGATGGCAGTGTTCATTTGGATTCTTTGTTTTTATTTTTATTTTTGAGAATAATAGAAAGCGATAAAAATATATATATACAAAACCATAAAAAGAAAAAAATTATAATGACAACAAATTTTGCAAATGGATCACAAAACTTCCTGAAAACGATATTAAACCATGCTTTCATTTCTATGCTAAATTTTTTTTTGAAGTCACTCAAAACAGGAACCAATGAAGAAACTTGTGCATCATTGTTGGTAGGTAAAAAAAACAAAACATTTCATTCTTTTTCTTTGATTTAGTTTGTTAAACACTATTTCTGCATTCATGCATTCTATTCTTTGATGATCTCACATGTTTGATTGTAGGTTTAGTACTAACGTTTTTCAAGTTCAACGACCATCAATTTCGTTTTTGAAGTGATTTTTCATGAATAACAACATTTTTCAGAAAAAACATGCTTTGATAAATAGTTTGAAGGAGTTGATCTTCATTATACATTTCATGACGATGTTGTTACACATGTACTTTAAATGCTATTACACATGTATTACATGTTGTTACACATGTATTTTACATGTTGTTACTCCTGTATTTGTAACATGTTGTTACTACACCTATTCATAAACCATTTTGCGTCATGATATGCTTACCTAAATTAATCCTTGTCAGTACATTGATCATCCCTGTGTTGAATCCATCTTCCATTGCATTCTCCATCCTGACTTCACACATACCTATATTTGTGAGTTGCAGACATCATTTCCTTTATCTTTTTCAGTTCATTTTTCCTTTCTAGTTTTTCTTCTGAATAAAACAAACTCCCCTTCTATGATTACATGTCCTTTCCATACACATTGTTGCTACTGAGATCTATCTTGTAGTCCTACCAATCTATTTATAAAAAATCACGCTGACTAATGTGGGATTCCTTAAGGCCAACTTTCAACAATGCTTCCCCATCGACCTCAACACCTTATCTAGGAAATAGACTAGAGTCCATTTTGAGTACCTAGAGTCTTGCATGCCTTAATGGAAGGTTCTCTCACTGACAATCATGGGAATCCATCAATGTCCCTTGATCATCAGATCTTGCAAGTGGCTCAACCTCAACACATCCATTCACAATTCGCAAGATGTACTTGGGTACCTTGGCTCTCATTTACATCAATGGGGAGTTTCCTCGCATTGGTTAATGACATTCATCAATGGTCGGTAATCCAATGATTTCTCTTCTTGCTTGACATCGACACATCCTTTCACATGATTAGAATTGTACCATCGGGTTTGTAGCAGGTAAAGACTATATTCTTTTTTCTGGCTCCCTCAACATTAACAACAACATGACTTTAGCTACATAAGAGTACTACAATCTTCTTTCATATTTTCTCATCAGAAATAGTTCAGATCCCTCCACTTCACATTCTCTAATTCAACAACTATAGTATTTGCAGTTACAATAGTTACAGTACAACAACGCAACTACAACCGTGGTTACATTTTCATGATTTTGTAGCAGTGACACCTTCTATCTTCCAACAGTCACAGTCACATATTCTTTGTTGTAGCGGTTACAACAATTGAAACTACAGCACCAGTCACGTTTTCCTAATCCAGCAGCCGCAACAACTACATTTCTATTGCATAGTTCATCTACTTTTTGGGTGAGAGGAAGTATGTTGTTTTCTAAGATTTAATCACAAAATTCCTTATATGTTGACTTGAATATTTTGGAAAATTTCCTCGTCATTCTCTCTTTCCTTCCATAACCTACACTAAGTTGCATGAGGATATGCAACCACTTCAGTTGGGGGGGGGAGCAACTATTTCACCACATATTCATTACCATTATTCCATTTTACCATCTCATCATTCCATTTATGATTCACTAACATTTATTTTCCAACGACACTTTGTTGCATTTTGATTGATATACATATTGGCATGATTCATAAAAAAAAAAAAGGATTTCTTATACACAATGATGCTTTCTTATGCACATTGATAGCTTATTATTATTTCTAGTGATTATATGACTAAATTATTGCAGCAAGAAATCAAATAAGTGAAATGAATGTTGTTAACACAAGAACCAACATTCTTTGTATTCATGGTTGTCACACAAGAACCAACATTCTTTGTATTCATGGTTGTCACACAAGAACCAACCATAAGAAAATTTTGCATGTTGTTACACATGTATTTTACATGTTGCTACTCCTGTATTTCAAATCCTGGAAATATTCCTTATTAAAAAGACATCATCAAGCAAAGCCAAAGTTTGAATGCCATAAGTTCCTAAGAAAATTCATGCATAGTTGCATGACGACATGCAACAAGTTCAGTTGGGGGGGATATTAGGACTAAGAAATGTCACATTTATATCCTCTTTTCCCTTCACCATTCCTTACATTTCATGGTCCTAATAAACCTTTTATCATACCATTTTCATAAATACATTTGGGTTTCACATTAATATTTTCCACTTTATTCATTTTAGTATTATAAGTGAATTTATGATTAAATATTAGAAAATTAACATATTTTCATTATATCTCAAGGTTGGATGAGTTTTATGATGTGTACATGTATATTTGAAGATTTCAACAAAGTCAAATATTACCACCTAGCCTCAAATTCGAATTTCATCTTCAAGCTTTGAATATTTGAAGAATATTTGGGACAATCATTCAAGAACATTCAAAGGAGAAGATCATGGAGATTTTGATGGCATATCTTATCCAAGATTTGTGAGAGATGTGTGAAGGATTTGAAGGGACCATATCTTGTAATAATAGGAAAGTGGTTGAGAAAATAGTGGATATGCAATTATGAGACTCTTATCTTATTTTCAAGACTCTCATGTATAAAAGAGAGTGTTCTCTTTTCAATTTGGGGGTGAGAAATGAGAGATGAGAGATTAGACTTAGATCAACTTGAAGTCTTAGAAGGGGATTCTTATCTTTGATTTGTATTCTTTCATTTGTCATGCTTTGATGATTTGTCATTTGATTTTTGTAATGTAATTTGAGATAACATTATTGTGTGAGCTCACATATGTCTTTTTCCATTCAACTCTTCACATGTTGTATTGCATACAATGGTTCACATTCAAAACATAGTAATACTCAGAAACACCAATGACAAAACCCCCTACGATCTATGGAAAGGAAGACCAGCAAATGTGAAGAACTTAAGATTATTTGGAAGCAAATGCTACATCAAAAGAGAAGATGGAAGAATGTGAAAGTTTGACTCTCGTGTGGACAAATGAGTACTTGTTGGTTACTCAAGTACAAGGAAAGAATACAAGTGTTACAATTTGAGGTTGAACAAAGTTGTGGAAAGAATCAATGTAACAATTTATGAAACAGGTGGACGAGAATCAAAGGAAGAAGAAAATGAATAAATGGAACAAATTTACGAAGAAGAAGCAGAAGATGAAGAAGAAGTAGAAGCGGAAGATGAAGAGGATCAAACAGAAGTAGAAGATAAAAGTTCAGCAAGTGCCTCCAAATACATTTAGAAAGTGAGTATATAAGAATCTTTTGATTAATTGTGTTGGTTGTTATTGATCTCAACCCTTGAAGAAAGTTTGATAGCGAATTCCGGTAGCACAAAGGTTTGGGTAATGGACCCAAGTTTGTTTGATGGATAATGGTATGAGTTTTGATATATTTGCATGTAAGACTATTCTAGATGGATAGTGCAGGTCATTGTTGGTCACTATAATTGCTTAATTAATTTCAAACAACCAAGTGAAACATAAATTATCAACCCAGGGAAGTCTTTTGTTTCAAAGATAGCTGCGCACTATATATGCT
>JZKD02S1915895.1:100269-110797 GCA_000966675.3 Picea glauca
CCTTGGAATGATTAGATGAAATGATAGTATAAGTCAAAATGTAGGTGATGAAGGGTAAAATAATAGCAAAAAGTATGGGCAAAAAGGGTACAATATGTGGTCCTAACAGTCATGTCATTTCCAGTGGTATGTGGAACGTCACATAGCTCCTCACGATTAGAGAGTTATGTCTATGTGAGTCAAAGTGTTTGCAAAGAATAAATTATTTAAATAACAAAGTGAAGTGATGAGTGTACTATAAGTCAAAGAGGATGCAAAATAAATTATTTAAATAATAAATTTAATGGAGGACTTACTAATTATGGAAAGTGGTTAAGTTAAGTGGGAAAGTGGTTATAAGTGGGTTAACCCTAAAATAAGGAAAGTGGGTTAAGATTGTTTAAAGATAACCGCTTGAAGATGCTACATGAAAGTATAAATAAGAGGAAAGGATATCTCATTTAAATACTCTTGAACCTATTGAATATCATTGAATATCAATTTTGTGAAAGGTTATTTGGACAAGTATTATTGATAAAGAAAAGTGTGGCAGAAAAAGTGTGGTGGGAAATTTGCAGCAGAAAAAGTGTAGAAGAAAAAGTGCGATAGAAAAATTGTGGCAGAAAAAGCATGATAGAAAAATCGCAGAAAAAAAATTGCGATAGAAAAATCGCAGCAGAAAACGTGCAGCAGAAAAGTTGCGGTAGAAAAAGTGTTGCAGAAAAATCACGGCAGAAAAATCGTGGCTTCAACATGGTTGGGGTCTATTTATGAGAGATATGGCACATCTTATTTGAGGTATATTTTGTGAGCTAGGGTTTAGCTTTTGAGATGGTATTGGATGTTCAGTATTGTTGCATATATGAGAATTGTTGAGGTATATAGTTAATATTTTGTTGTTGGTATTTTCCATATGGGTATTAGTCTTTTGGTTGTGATGTGTTGTTAAAGTTGTTGGTTTATCTTGAGGCTACATAACAGTGAGGTTGTGTCACATGGTTTGATGTAAGGGTTTATGGTGTCTGGTTTATGGATAGAGTGTTAAATTGTTAGATAACTTTAGATGTTCATATTGGTGTATTTCTTTGGTATATGGTTGAGGTACATGTTGGGTACATGGTTGAGACAACTAGTTGATGAGTTGGCACATACATGAGGTGTATAGTTGATGATGTTGGTACATCTTAATGTGTCATAGTTGATCTGTAGTTGATGCATGATTGGTACATACTTAGTACATGGTTGGAGACACTTGTTAGTAGTATTGTTGACACATATTTTATGGATGATGTAGCATACTTATCTTGGTAGATCTGATTTGGTTGATAAGATTGATGAGACATGTTTTTGTGATATGTTGTTTGGATAGGTTTTTGTGACAAGTTATTTGTACAGGTTTGGTGCATGGTTGATGCACTTGTTGATGGTACAGGTTAATGTATAGGTTGATGCATGGTACATGTTGGTTCAAGTTATTGGTAGATGTTTTTTGGTGGAGGTTGATTGGTACATGTTGTTTGGTGCAGGTTGATTGGCATAGGTTGAAAATGACAGGATGAAAGTGGTAGTGGTTGATTCAATGATAGTGATAGGTTGTCTACATTTGAAATTTATATTTCAGGGATATTGTATGGGGCAAGGATAGGTAGTTATATCCACCTTCCATTTGTAGTTGGAGAACATAGGGGGTTGCAACCTCCTTCTGGTTGTAGCTAGAGAATTGGGGATTTGGAGCTTCCCTCAGGTTGTAGCCTGAGAAACTGGGGAGTTGGAGCCTCCTTCCAGTTGTAGTTGGAAAACAAAGGAAGTTGGTGCTTCCAATGAATGTAACTCTTAAATACATATAATAAAAATCATTTTGTGGTTTTATCCTGCTTTGGGTTTCCACGTGAAACATTGTTGTACTATATATGTGTATGATTTCTCATTTGTTCATTGTTTATTTATTATGTAACTATTGGATGATAATGCTACATTGATATAACACTTTCATTTTGTGGTTGAAAAGGATTTAATTACTCTGTTACTGATTCACACACACTCCCCCCCCCCCTTTTCAGTAATCTAACAATTGGTATCATAGAAGGTTGCTTCAAAAATCAGTTTAACCAATGAAAGGTAGATCATGGAGAGAAACAACATGTATACAAATGGAATACCACAATTTGATGGACAAAAGTATGCATTTTGGAGTAGAAGGATGAAAACATATATACATGCATAGGGATTTGAAATTTGACAATCTGTTGTAGATGGATACAAAGAACCAACAATTCTGCTAACAAATCAAAGCACAATAAAACTCAGGAAAAATAATTCCAAAGCCACAAATGCACTTCTAAATGGTCTTTTTGAATCAGTATACACCAAAGTTATACATTGTAAATCTGTTAAACAGATTTGGGACAAGCTTCAAAATATTTATGAAGGATATTCAAAAGTCAAAGCAACAAAGCTTCAAACTTACATAAGTCAATTCGAAGAACTAAAGATGAAGGAAGAAGATAATATTGTAGCTTACTTCTTACGAGTTGATGAAACAATAAATGCAATCATAGGATTGTGAGAAGAAATTAAAGAATCTGTAATTGTTCAAAATGTACTAAGAGCTCTTCCTATGATATTTGATCCTAAGATATCAACACTAGAAGAAAGAGAAAATATAGACTCAATAAGCATGGACAAACTACATGGAATATTCATAGAATATGAAATGAGAACTGAACAGGAAAATCCATATATAAAAGAAGAAGCTTTCAAAGCATCCAAAAGGTCAAAGAAAAAGGCAATTCAAAAGGAAAAAAAACAAAGAAACAATAGTGACATCTCGGAAAATACTTTGTTCACCTTTTTAAAAGTGGAAAGGAAGCGACGAAGAGCTAGGTTAGGGTTAGGGTTTCTTCTATTCTGCTACACCTGCTCTGCCCCTATAGGGGCTTGATGCTTCTGAACGAGGGAGGGTTGCGAGGCCCCTCCTATAATGAAGCAACGATGAACGAAAATAATGGGGGAGGCTCCAGGCGCTCCACTTTCAAGCCTCCTCTGGATCTTCTCTCATAGTTATTATCCAAGGGAACATTCAAGGATAAACAAATGGATATAGACTCAGGGAAAACATTGATATCAACAAGTGTGTCGTGGCCATGGCTACTGGGAAAATGCATTCCACAAGCACCAGAAGCCTCAAAATACATCATCAACACACCCTGCATCGAGGAACAAAAATAATATATGAGAGATTATTCCTTAGTGGGAAAATTTTTAGGGCTCTGGCCCTCGAAACGTGACCTAATTAAATGGATACATCAATGGTGGAAGCCCAAGGGACACTATGATCTACAACTAGGTTCCAAGGGTTTCCTCACCATTATCCAGCATAACCTAGAAGACAGAAATCACATCTTTGATGGAGGGACGTATTTTTTCAACTCAACAGGACTCTTCTTGAGTTTTTGGACAGAGAAATTTATCCCTGAAATGGAGGACTTTACACATCCCATAGTATGGATCAAACTATACTCCTTGCTGCAGGAGTTCTGGTTGGAAGAGGTATTGGCCGGCATAGGCAAAACCATCAGAGTTTATGTCAAATCCTCGGAGGCCACGAAACAAAGAAGATACAACGCCTATGCGCACATATGATTTTACTTGAATATAGCCAAGCCGCTCCCAAGATCTATTGCCTTATAATATCATGATGAGGATTGGCTGCAAACCATTGACTATGAACACATTCCGTTCCGATGCAGAAAATTTCATGAGCACAAGGATCTATTTAGGGACTACCCCCTTAATGCACCAAACAAAGATGGTAACCTAGATGCTATAAAAAACAAATATGGCTTCATTCAGGTTCCTAAGAAACACAAACAAGGAAAACAAAAGCAGTTAGCCTAGACAAACAAAGATCTAACCACCAACAATCAATATGATATTCTGCAAAGTCAACTGGAGAACCCATCAGCCTCATAGGCTTCGCTGACAAAGAAAGAACCCTAGAAAATAGGAAAATAGAAAGTAGGAGAAGCCATAGATCCGAGCCTATCGACTTCCCCAACCGGCTCCAACACTAAAACTGGGGATCAAACAAAACTAGATGATGGAGATGTCGAGATGGACCTCGACGAGAAAGAACTGGTGCGGGTTGATTTGGAGCATCTGGAACATGCTTATCGGCACCCGAAACTCTACACCATACCCCCAGATCAACTCAGAATATTCCATAAGGTCTTCCTCAACTCCTCAGCAGGATCCACCACTAGATCTAGTGTGGGATTGGGAATACAAGGAAATACGCAGAAGGAACAATGCAAACCTTAGAAGGACAAAAAAAAAGGGAAAGGAAATCGACGAGCAAGCTCATACAAGAGATAGGTCACTTCATGGCCAACTCCAGTCAGATCCATCTCATCTCATACAGCTTCCTCCTACTCCCCTCCCCTTCCTCATCATGAATATCATCTCCTGGAATATACGAGGTCTCAACGGTCATAGTAATCAAAATCTGCTACAAGATATGATCATAGTAGAGAAACCAGACATAATGATGCTCTAAGAAACAAAGTGTGCCATTGAAGACATGGAAAATCTTCTCCCCTACTGCTGTAAGAAAGGGAAAGTGTCATCCACGATGGCTGCAGACACAACTGGGGGTCTATCTCTACCCTGGAATCCCAACTCAGTCACTATGGAAAATTTGTTTACAACCAAATGCTCCATCATGGCTACCTACCAGCTCATTGGTTCCAACAAACCAGGATACCTCACAAATATCTATGTACCAGACACCTCTAGAGATAATAAATCCTTCCCTATAAATCTGGAGTACCTGGTTACCCTAACCGATGGGAATAGATGGATTTTAGGAGGGGACTTCAACATGATTCACAATCTAGACGAGAAAAGGGAAGGAATAAGGTGACTAGAAACAAAATCTGGAGACTTTCATAATCTTATAGACAACTCAAACCTCATTGACATAGAAACCTCCAATGGCACAATGGAACCAGAACACATCAAATAGCTTGCAGGCTGGATCGATTCCTACTCTCGGACTCCCTTATGTTGGAAGGCACATCTGTGGAGGTGAGCATACTGGATATTCATGGATCAGACCACTGGCCTATCTAGCTATGGCTGGACGTACCGGCCACACCAGGCCGAAAAACCTTCAGGTTAGAACAATTCTGGCTCAGTCACATAGAATTTCAAGAAAAGGTCCATTCATGGTGAAGGAAGGTGACAGTACCTTACGACTCCAAGATGTACCACTTCCAGCAAAATCTTAAAAACTTCAAGAAGCAACTCAAAATCTGGAACAAACACACCTTTGGCAACATTTTCAAGGCCCAAATGCAACTAACGAATCAAATGAGCACTTTACAAAGAAAAATCCAGGAACAAGGGCTCTCTGATGACCTCAAGTCACAAGAAGCAACAATAGTCTAATAGCTGGAAGAAAGGAAATCCCAAGAAGAGATCATGTGGCAACAAAAATATTGCATCCAATGGCTTAAGGAGGGCGACCAAAACACCAAGTTTTTCCACAAGTCCACCATTAAACAACGACACAACAATCACATCACTTAGTTAATTTCCAAGAATTGTCAAATCATTCATTCCCATGAGGACCAGGAGGAGGAACTTGTGTCTTATTATAAATATATATTGATAGAACCTCATCATAATAGATCTCAAGCCATCACTAGGTTCATGCAGCACATTCCCACCTTAATCACACATGAACAGAATGTCCCCTGCTCTAGCCCATCACTCTCGAGGAAGTCGATCAGGTGCTACAGGACACCCCCAAAGGGAAATCCTGGGACCAGATGGATTTACCAGTGATTTCTTCCATTACTATTGGTCAATGATTAGAGAGGAGGTATGGGAAATCATCAAAGACTCCAGAAGCTCAGGGCATGTTCTCCCAATCCTCAATGCAAATTTCCTCACCCTTATTCCCAAAGAGGAGCATGTCAATCATCCTAAGCAATTTAGGAAAATCTCTCTCTGTAACATCATCTACAAGATTCTAACCAACGTGATCGTAAGAAGACTTAAGACTATCCTACCCCTGATCATTTCACTGGAACAATTGGGTTATGTGGAAGGCAGGAAAATTCTAGATAGTGTCATCGTAGAGTATGAAGTGATACACTCCCTACAGAAGACTTGCACACCAGGTATGCTCTTAAAACTGGATCTTTCCAATTTTTTTGACAACTTAAGATGGGAATACATGCGTATGATGCTCCTTACCTTTGGCTTTGACCCCTCCTAGGTCGAATGGATATTGAACCTCACCTCCTTTGCCTTCTTTTCAATATTGTTCAATGGGATCCCTTCTCATTCCTTCTCCCCTTCCATAGGAATCAGACAAGGCGATCCTCTTTTCCCTTTCCTTTTTATTATCATGGAAGAAGGTCTCGGTCGCTCCATTCAGGCTGCCATAACAAATAAAGCACTAACAGGCCTCCCACTACATGTCATCTCTCCTCTGATATCCCAAAGCCAATTTGTTGATGATCATCTGATGATGGGCTCCCCTACAGTCTCAGAGGCCCACTCCTTGCTCTCCATCCTTCAAAATATTTGTGATGCCTCAGGCCTAGACATTAGAAAAGACAAGTCCCATATCTTTTTCTTCAATACCCCTGCTCCGATTCAGTGCCACATCTCTGAAATCCTCGGTTTCAACCAAAGCTCCCTTCCATCCAAGTACCTTGGTATCCCCCTGTTGGAGAACGCCATCAAAAACAATTTGTGGGAACACCTCCTCTCCTCCTTCTCTAAGAGACTCACCTCTTGGACCTACCAAGCTCTCAATCATCCTAGCTGCCTCATTCTCCTCAAGGCCATGCTTGAGGCCTTGCCTGTTTATAACTTCTCAGCCCTCGCTACCCCTAACTTTGTTCTTAATTCTATCAAAACCTTGGAGAGGAATTTTCTTTGGCAAGGCCTCAAAACGAGGAAAAATTGGGCACTAATTAGTTGGGATAATATCTACAGACCCAAAGCTTAAGGGGGGATGGGATTAAAGGACTCCTCAACCATGAAAAAAATATTGAGCGCTAAGATTTGGTGGATATGGTTAAAAAGGCCTCAAGACCTCTAGGCCAAGATCTGGAGAGGAAAATACACTCCTAACATGAAAGAGAGAAACCTGATCAGATGGAATGGAGACAATCTAGGCTCCCTAATCTGGGTGACAGCCAAGAAAAATCAACATCTTGTAATCAATCACACCTTATGGGAAATTAGAAATGGTCAAACAACCCTTTTATGGAAATATTTGTGGAAGCAGTTACCTATTCTGGAGCATGAAGCCTGGGCTGACATCTTTAGCACCCCAGCCACGTAGGTGGGACTAAAAAAAGTGGCAGACTATTGGAAGGACAATCCAATGGAAGCCACGTGGAGATGTTGGAAAACAACGAGAGAAGATATGCATATAGAGGTACGGGTGGACCTTAATCCCTCAGTCAACACAATCAATGAGATGAAAATCCCCACTCTGACAGGTGAGGACATCTTACAATGTGGGCCCTCATCGAAGGGAACCTTCAACATACAAGATGCCTATGCCATTAAGACTTACTCAGAGCCATTTCCTCTAATAAAATTGTGTCACACAATCTGGTCCCTAAAACATTGCCCAAAAATCAGCCTTTTCCTTTGGTTGGTCATGCATGCAAGCATTCTCACCTGGGATAACCTAATGAAAAGGGGGTTTGTTGGCCAATCCATTTTCATTCTCTATGGGGAAGAGGCAGAAAAAATGAATCATCTCCTTAACACCTTCCCGTACACCACTCAAGCCTAGGATCAACGTGCGATAATCATGCGTACTTCAGATTGCAAAAGAGACAACATCAATGACACTATTGAAGAATGGAGAGATGTAGATTTTGAATCGCCTATTCTCACTCAAATTTGGCAAATGCTCCCAGGCTTCATCCTTTGCAAAATATGAAGGAAAGGAACAAAAGGATCTTTAGGAATGACTAGATCCCCTGGCATCACTATTGGAATCAAAACTGTTGCAACATCCTGGAAACAACCAGGCTACAATATTGGACTAAAATGGACCTAAACTTCCCAATTCATGAGAAAATCATCTTGCGGCATTGGAATTTCAACCCTGTTCAGGGCCCTCCCCTCCCCCCTGACTCATCCCTTTTGATGCAACCCCACACACTGGTCCCCCCCTCTGGATGGATTTATCAAACTCAATTTCGATGAAGCATCCAAGGGAAATCCCAGGGCGGAAGGATTCATAGTGGTTTTTCGAGACCACCTGGGAAACATTCTTCTCATCAACGCGGATAGCTTAGGCCACACCATGAACAATACTGCAGATCTTTGGGGGCTTACCAGAGGCTTTCAATTGGCAATTGAGAATAACTTGGCCAAGCTGATCGTAGAAGGAGACTCGCTAATCATCATCAATCTCTTTGGGAAAATATTGAATGGAGATGATCCAGAGAGAATCTCACCTTGTTGGCGACTTTCTCATGGACTGAGGACAATTGCAAAACTCATCCAACCCAATCAGGCCTTCATACCCTCTCATGTAAGGAGAAAGGAAAATCAGGTTGTCAATGAGATGGCTAACGTTGGTACGAACTGGGAAGGTCTAGAGCTCCTCTGCCAAACCTCCATCAATTTGACTCACCCCATCCTCCAACAGTGCAAGGAGAAAGATACAGCCAACGGAAGTTCCCCAGATGGGGTGCTAGTGTGGGAAATATGGCATCTAAAGGAGGCATGAAGCAGCTAGCATGGCGATGGCCATGTGACTGGAGCATGGCACACCATTCCGCCACCCCCATGCATTTAAACCTTTCTCACGATGGCCTAGGAACCATTAATCCTGGTGCACCTGGCCACATCTCACTGTCCTTTCAATGGCACAACACCATGAAGTTGTATTTACTCTGCGCGTGCGCCTTCGCCTCCTTCTTCTGACTCAACGCCATGCCTCCTTCTATTTGCATTCACAGAGGTTCCCTCCCTTCGTTGAGATCCCCTGCAACCTGCACTTATAGATCCATCTCCATTATCTGTGCTTCCTCCCTATGCCTTCTTTCTCCGTCAGTGTCGTTGGAATGCCAAGGCAAAAAGGAAAATATAGGCGCAGCTTAGTCTGGTAGCCAAGTCGGCCGCAGATGTTGGTTGTGGAGCCTGATTATCTTCCTGATTTAGAGGTCTTTTACTTTCAGCCGTGTTTATACCCCATGAAGTATTTACAGCCCATAAGTATGTACACTCTTCCACATGGGGGAGTGCATAGGGGGAGTACCCTCTCTACAGGGTCTAGGGGGGATATCCCCCCAGCTGGGGGGTCTGGGGGCAAGCGAGCCCCCAGAGAAAAAATTGCCTTGTAAAAGTATATTGTAATTTCATTGTAAATCTAGACCGTTTATTATAAGGTCGCAGATATAATGATAGAGATTATGTTAGGGCTTTTTTCCCTAGAAGGAAGACCTCTTTTATGAGGGAAATGTATTGCGGCTTTGTATGTTGGCGAGTATTGTATTCTGAGAGAGGAGACTATGAGAGAAAGAAGAGCAAGTTACAATGGGTTTTGCTGTAGGTTGTACCCCTTCATTTTGATGGATAATAATAAAGAAAGGACCTGGCAATTTCTCTGGTGGACGTAGCCCACACTGGGTGAACCACGTAAATTTGTGTCTCTCTTGTATTATGTATCTTCTATGTTTTGTTTCCGCATTTGTTTTATTTTATTGCTTCGCGGTCCTGTTTTTCTAACAACTGGTATCATAGCATAAGGTAACTCGCAGGAAAAGAGGGTTCTTGGTTCGAGTGGGAGCAATGTCAGAAGATGGAAAGTTTAGGGTCGAGAAATTTAACGGCCAAAACTACCAGTTATGGAAGATGCAGATGGAAGTTTATTTATATCAGAAGGATCTATTCCTACCATTGAGCGGAGTAGAAAAGAAGCCGACGGCCATGAAGGACGAAGAATGGGAGATTCTTGACATAAAGGCTCTAGGAACGATACGGCTGAGCCTGGCAACATCGGTGGCTTTCAATATCTCGAAAGAAAAGACAACGAAGGGCTTGATGGATGCGTTGGCCAAATTATATGAAAAACCCTCGACGTACAATAAGGTATTTCTAATGAAGAGATTATTTAATATGAAGATGTCGGAAGGTAGGTCTGTTGCAAATCATTTAAATGAATTTAATATGGTTACTAATCAACTAAGTTATGTAAAAGTGGACTTTGATGATGAGGTTATGGCTCTTCTAATCTTGTGCTCATTGCCAGAAAGCTGGAATGGATTGGTTATGGCTGTAGGTAACTCTGTCTCTAGTTCAAATACTTTAAAATTTGATGATGTTGTTGGTGTTATCCTTAGTGAGGAAATGCGACAGAAAAGCATAGGTGAGACATCAATTAATGCATTGAACATGGAGAACAGGGGAAGACAAAAGGATAGAGGAAAGGGCTCAGGGAACTGTGGGAATTCTAGGAAGGGAAGATCCAAATCTAGACTTGGAAAGATAGAGTGTTGGAATT
>JZKD02S1915895.1:130387-177181 GCA_000966675.3 Picea glauca
CTCAGGGGGGTCTGTAATACCACCTTTCCCCAAAAAACCATTTTCCCCAATGTTTTATAAAAACCTCCCATTTTTTCCTGTTCAGCATGTTGTCTGTCGAAGTGGATTCTGGACAAACGAAGATAGATTGTAAAAACCGAGAGAGGTTTTTGTTCAGAACGGGTTGAAGAACAAAAAATTCTTCCAGATTTTGCAGAGGTGCCACCAATTGGGAGAATCGAAGCTATCTTTCAGCCTCATTTTTTGGATTTTTGGTTTTTCCTCTTACAGTCCCGATTTTGCGGGAGCTATTTCAACAAGGTGGAGATGAAATTTGAAACACGAAAGGAGTTTTTTTCTCCCGACAAGATCATATACAATAAACTCCTTCATGTTTTTCACATGTGTCACCTATTGGGATAAATCAATGGCCGAGCGTACCCCTTTTCAGCAGATTTGGCCAAATTTGCAGTTCCAACGTTTTTGGGATTTACTTGCTATTTTCGGCTAGAAGGATCGAATTCGATCTCCTGGGCCTAAGGATCATAATGTTTATTTAGATACATGTTTGTAATAGAGGAGATGTTGATTCTTTCTCCCAAGAAGGATGTACTCTGTAATATTTTTCAAATTTGTCAGTAATAAAAGGGACTTTTTCACAGGATTCCTCTGTGTTGACGATTGGTGAAGTCTTCTTTTTTTGTCAAATGTGATTCTACTCGGTCATCATTATGTTTTCTTTCTCTGATTTTTAAAAGGAGATTTAGCACAAAATTTATCTCTAATACTCTATGTCGAGCTTTTAAAATCTTAATGTTTTCTTCTGATATTACAATGACGAAATTATTAAATGCTTTGTTATTGTGATTGACCATCTCCTCTGCTTATGTTGTACACCTATTTACTTTAAAAGGATCCAACATTTTCATTAACTTGCCATGTGTAAATACCTTGTAAATCTTCGTTTGATTTCAAACTTGTCATAGACCCCATAGCCCAATGGGATTCTAAGCAGTCCTTTCAGCCAAACACATCAAATCTAAAATCCAAACTCTGAACTCATTAGCTAGCCTAATATCTATTCAAACAAATTTATATCAAAAAGAGAGATCCCTCTCTGAGTCTTGGAGGGCTAGATTCGAGACTCGAAGTGGTTTTGATGTTTCCTTTGTGACTGTCCCCACAGCCTTGGGAAAATTATAGAGTGATAACAAGTTGGATGATGCTAGAGCCTCCATAAGGCTATAATGATCTCACTTAATCTTGTAAGACCAAATATAGAAGAACCTTATCTCAACCTTTATTCCGATACTTGAATTATCATATGTTTGAATTGGTTGGAACTCAACATAGTATTCTTATGGAAAAAAACACATGTTATATGTGGGGTTAAAACTTTTGAACTGTGAACAATGCATTTTGAGCCAATGCACCATAAACATCATCGACCCTTTGTTGATATGGTTACCATTGCACATGTCACTCTCATCTAATATTGGGATAATATTGAAACATGCATGCTTTAGACACCAATGACACTCGCAACCATTATTAAAATAGTTAAATGATTGATGCGTTGGCCTTTGTGATCAATAGATATCTAAATGGTGATGCAAATCTTGACTACGATTCTATGGCTATCCTCTTAATAGTCTGTGGTTAATTAATTATGTTTTCATTGATTATTTTTAGGAGTAAGGTGTCTTTGTTTGACCCAGTGATAAGCTCGAGGATATTCATGTGCCCTATGACATGAAGTGAAGCATGTGGTTTTTTTAATGTCAAATTAGAGATGCAACCAGATCATGAACTGTTTGTCTATTCTCACATCAAAGAAAGAACAAAAAATAGCAGGTTTGGGGATTCTCGTCATTCCACACGGAGCGGTTTTTGAACGCCATTTACAATCAAATGAAGAGGAATTTTGGGAAATCATTGAAAAACCACCTGGGAAAAAGGTCTATTTACCTAAACCTAGAAGGGTTTCTCCAAAAACGACATATTCTAGGATCTGCAAGTGAATCTTCAAGGCTAATGTTTCAAGATTTCGTCCACAACATATTGGAGAGGTAATTTTACGGGGCACATTACGATAAAACAATGAAGAATTTTGAGAAACTGTCGAAAGAATATTTTGTCGAACGGGTTGCTTTATCTTACTCGCAAGACAATTCTAGAAATGGTGAATGGTTTAGCAGGTACGGGTTTTTCTTTGAAGTGCAATTTTCCATATTTCGCCTAAATTCATAAAAGAAGTTTCCAACTCATAAACCAAGGATTAATCTGGAGGAGACATATTTGATTATGCATCTGAATGATTTGATCTATATTTGATTAAAATCAACTCTTTTATAAGTGGCTCCCAACCCACTATTTTTGTAGTATTTTTTATCTTATGAGATTCTACTCTATCCTGTGAGATGGGAAAATGTCATCTCGGGTCACTTTAAATACTATTCATTTTGTAAGCAATAGACATCTTGGCTGGAACAAATTATAGGCATGTGAATTTCAAAACTATATGGACAACTGATCCGCATTTGGCTTTAGACCAGTGTGAAAATTGTTCCATCTATGTTTTTCCTTTTTATTATGAAATATTGATATGTTACGTCGCTTTTGCCTCTTTAGCATATGATATTCCATTTCATTGAATTTTTTAAAATCTTGTCTATAACTTGTTGATCCAGTTGGATATTGGTGGCCACCCACCTTCTCCAACTGGCCCAAAACATGCTTTTGGCAATTTTGGTAATTTCCTATTTTTAGCAGTTTTTAACTTCCGGGGCCATTTTGAGGCCCTAAATGATATTTTTTGAGAAAACGGGGAGCAACATGGATGATAAACCAATGTTTCTCACCCAAAAGTTGTAGTTCTTGTATATATCTTTCCAACGAGTTATCAAGCTCCCCAAACGGAGATCGTATGCAAAAGTTACGCCCCTCGGAAGTTGACGTATCAACTACCCCCATTGGGGCCCACAAACCTTTTGGATTTTCATCTTTCAAGGTTAGGGTTTTGGATTTTAATTATGTTAAAAATGCCCTTAGAGCCTCATTGTGATAATCATCTTCTTGCGAATGCAAGTAGCCGTCAAATCTCTTCTCAGAGATAAGCTACCACCATTCTAGCGAGTCTTTCACTTTGTACTTTTACAGTCTCTGTACATTTATTTCATTAATAGAAATCGTTTATTACTATATATTTTTTACTCTTGTTATATTTCCACTATATATCTATTATATCGTTGTCTCTCTTGCAATATCTCTGAATATTTTTGTGTTATATCTCCGCTCTCATTTCATGCCGAAAATAATTCGAATCACTTGTTGTTCCATATTTTATGACTGTGATTGTTATATCAATTATAATATCATGATTTATTCCTGATGTTTAATTGATGGATAAAATGAATGCTTCACATCAAGATTTTTCTTACTGTAATCATTCATAATTATAAGATCACTGGATCATACATGTCTACTATTATGTCCTTATATCCTAGTTGTCAATAGACACCTTGAATTTATTCAAGAGACATTAGTATGAGCCTGCTGCAGATTTATTTCACAGGTGAGACAACTGGAGTTTTGGACCGTACAGAGGCATAGACACATTAAGAAACTAGTAACATGTTAGCTTTATTTGCTTCTAATTTTCGTCATTTTATTTATTAGTGAAATAGGAAAGTTTTTTTTTATCGTCTTTAACCATCACACTATGTTTGTTTCAAATCATGTTTTATTTATGATTCTTAGATATGTGATTACAAAATAGAAAATAAAAAAATGCGTGCTTTCGTTATCTACGTTTTTAGAATGATTACAAAACATTGATTTTCCAAGACTTTCACTAAAACTTGCAACCAGTAATTATTCTATTCATAAATGACATGTTCATATTTACCTTTGTGTTTAATACATTTGTAAATAATTAGATTAAAGTGTATATATATTTATATTTTTAGCATTAAGTGTTTTATTTATTTTCTTTGTTTTAGGACTTTAGTTGGCTAATGGATCCATTAAACTCATCAGAAGAGATTACACCAAACGACTTGGGTTAATTAGACAACCCTAGTCTGGATCTATTCTTTCAATTGACGGCATGTCAAATTTTCCCATCAACACGATGTCGATGCAGGTACAACCATGCATGAGGCCATGGAAGAGGGTGGCACATTGGTCGAAGCCAGAAAGGAGGGGAGCGACATGGGCGCTTCCATGCACGAGCACATGGAATGAGGGGGGACAATCGTCCAAGAGGAAATTATGGACCCGATGACCTTCACCACCTATTAGTTCGCGTGGTCGGATTTCCGGCCAACTACATGACTGACACATGTGTCCTCATGTCACTTTATCCTAGTGTTTGATTTATTTTTTCCTCATGGAGGCCATGACCATGATTAATTTGTTGTTTATAGGTTTAATTTTATGATGTTTAAGTTTTATCTCTTGTAATACTGGTATAAAATATTTTGACTTTACTATTACCGACTAGTTGAACTGGTTTCCCCTTAGGGAAGTTCAATTACTACAGTCCGGAACTATGATGACTTGTATAACTCTAGTTTCTTGAAGGAATTTTATACAATACTTACTTAAAAAGAAAAATAGTGACATCTCGGAAGATGATGAAGAAATGGCCAACTTTGTCAAAATATTGAACAAAGGAACCAACGACTAATATAAAGGTAAGTTTCCATTGATTGTTTTTAATTGTGATGGCATTGGTCATTTTGATAACAAATTTCCTCATATGAAAAATAAGAGGAATGATGAAGATTAGTCAAATAGAAAACAAACATATAAAGGCAAAAGAACCACAAAGAAGTTTTTCAAGAAAAGCTTATGCACCAAAGAAGACATCTCCTCATCATATGAAGATGAAGTTAGTGACAATGAAATAGAAAGAGTTATATTCATGTAAGTAGAAGACTATGATAAAGAAGACACCGAAGAAGAATATGAAGAGGCATAAGTTGACTACAGAGAATAATTGTTGTGTGCCATAGAAGTTATAAGAAGATAAAAGAAGAAAAACAAGAAGATGCGAGTGGAACTATAAAAAAGAGGAGACACTAAGGAACTAGAAAAAATTATCACAAATTTGAAGGTTCAAATAGAAGAAGATAAAATAATTGAAGAAGTACTCAAAGAAGAGCTAGAAGAAACAAACAAGATCATTGGAAATTTGGAAGCAAATATTGTCACATTAAGAAAGGATCTTCAATATAAAAATATGCAGAACAACTCAAAAGTTTTGGATAACATTATCAACAATCAAAAGCCTCATCATGAAAAGTATGGACTTGGATACAATCAGACAGAAAAGGGATCAAGATCCAAAACAACAGAATAAGAAACATATCCAAAAAGCTACGCATAAACAATCAAAATGGATATGAATACCTACAAACAAGATTATAGGTACACTCCTCCACTGAGAAGATTTAGATTTTAGAATCAACGACCGATATATAGGCTTCAGGAAGAAGAAGGATTCAGAAGAGAAACTCCTTTCATAAGATCTTCAACTCCCAGGTATCAAACTCTATTTTTTGGTTTATGTTATGTATGTTATAATTTTGGACATAAAGCTATTAATTACAAAGCTAACAGTAGGAACATAAACAACTTTGAAAGTCATACCAAAAAGGTTTATCTAAGAAGTCCCAGTGAAACACAGAGAAGAAGTTACAACATGTTTGAATCATTGAGCACTGAAGTGGAATTGTACAAGTGTAACAAATTTTGACACATGACCAAAGATTTCACAATGACAATTCCTCCTAGAGAATCACAATAGAACAACAATAGTCACAGACATTAACCGCATAAGAGAACATGGATAAGAAAGTAGAGTCAGTATAGCAATGAAGAATCCACACTCACTCTACAAGCTAAGCATAAGAAATGTGGTTGGTATGTTGATAGGGGTTGTTCAAAACACATGACATGTGATAAAGAAAGATTTCTTACATTAAGAAAGAAAAGAGTTGGATCAGTCTCCTTCGGAAATGATGTTTCAACTAAAATCATTGGAAAAGGCACAATAAGAATTGGAAACAACAATACCAAGGAAGAAAATGTTATACTATTAGAAGATATGAAACATAATCTTCTAAGTGTGAGTCAAATTTGTGACCAAGTTCATAAAGTTACTTTCAATTCAAAAAAGTGAAATATAAGAAAAGAAGGTTCAGGAAAATTGATTGCAACAACTGCAAGAAATTCGAGCAACCTATATGTATTCAGTGAAATTGGAAATGAAAAATGTTGTCTAGGAAAGGAAGATGAAAATTGGTTATGGAACAAAAGAATGGGTCACATACACTTTGATAACCTTGTCGAAGTTAGCAAAAAGGAAGCAGTTAGAGAAATTCCCCAGATTACGAAACCAACCAACACTTTATGCAAGCATTGTCAACAAGGAAAGCAAACAAAGACCAAGTTTAAATCAAAGGAATATTCAATGACAAGACCACCGAAAATTTTGAATGTTGATCTAGTTGGACCAACTACAAAAAAGTGTTTAAAAGGTGCGAAATACTTTATGTTATTAGTTGATGATTATACAAGAATGACTGTAGTTTGATTTCTCAAGAATAAGTAAGAAGCTTTTCAAAACTTGAAGGTCTACAAGGATGGTTGAAAATGAAATGGATTCAAAAATAAAATGTTTGAGATCTGATAATGGATGAGATTTCACTTCAAAGAAATTTATGGACTAATGCAACAATCATGGAATAAAAGGAAATTCGTCATTTCTAGGACACCTCAACAAAATGGAGTTGTTGAAAGAAAGAACATGAAATTATAGGAAATGTATCAAACAATGTTAATGGATTCCAAATTGATAGATATATTTTGTACACATGCAGTGCATACAGTGGTTCACATTCAAAACAAAGTAATGCTTAGAAAAAACACTGAAAAAACTCCCTATGAGCTATGGAAAGGAATACTAGCAAATGTGAAGCACTTCAGAGTATTTGGAAGAAAATGGTACATGAAAAGAGAAGATGGTAGAATGGAGAAGTTTGACTCTCATGTGGACAAAGGATTACTTGTTTGTTACTCAAGTACAAGGAAAGCATACACGTGTCACAATCCAAGGTTGAACAAAGTTTTGGAAAGAATCAATGTTACAATTGATGAAATAGGTGGACGAGAATTAAAGTAAGAAGAAAATGAATCAATGGAACAAATTTAGGAAGAAGAAGAAGAAGATGAAGAAGGAGTAGAAGGGGAATATGAAGAGGATCAAATAGAAATAGAAGAGCAACTTCAACAAGTGCCTCCAAATACACCTAGAAAACAAGTACATAAAAATCATCCTTCAGATCATATTATCAAAAACAAATATGTAGGAGTTCATACTAGAAGAAGAATATGTTCACCAGAACAAACACACCTAGCAATATCATCTACGATTGAACCAAACATTTTTGAAGAGGCTAGCAAGGATGAGTTTTGGAATATGGTCATGGATGAAGAATTGGATCAAATAGAGAAGAATGAAACTTGGGAATTAGTTCCAAGACCAAAGAATAAGAATGCAATTGGGACAAAGTGGGTATTCATAAATAAATTGAATGAATATGGATAGGTTACAAGGAACAAAGCTAGATTAGTATGTAAAGGATATGCATAGGTTGAAGGAATCGAATTTGAAGAGACATTTTTCCCAATTTCTAGAATGGAAGCAATTTGATTTCTTTTAGCTTATGCTTGGTCCAAGAATATTAAAGTATATCATATGGATCTAAAATAATATTTTATGAATGGGGAACTTGAAGAAGAAGTCTACATTGAAAAACCAGAAGGATTTCAGTTGTCAGAGAACGCAGATTATGTCTGTAAATTCAAGAAGGCCTTGTATATTCTAAAACATGCTTCTAGAGCATGGTACTCTAGACTGGTTAAATAGATACAATAGGCAAGGTTCAGAAAAGGAAGTGAAGGCATCAACATCTAAATCAATGTAACTCAAGATAGTATTTTATTAATTGAAATTTATGTTGATGATATTATTTTTGGAAGCAATGATGACAGGTTAAGCTAGAAATTTTCAAAGAATATGGAGAATGAATTTGAAATGTCATTACTTGGAGAACTATCCTTCTTTCTGGGTATTAAGATACATCAAAACAAACAAGGAATTTTTATTTCTCAAACTAAGTATATAAGAGAAATGCTAAAGAGGTTCATAATGGAAGATTTCAAACCAGTTACCACTCCTATGAAAACCAGTTGCAAGTTGAGAAAAGATGATGATTCAAAGTATACAAACCAGAGGCAACACAGGTCAATGATTGAAAGCTTACTATATGTGACAACATCCGAACCATATGTAATGCAGGAAGTTGGACAAGTGGCACGATTTCAAGCAACAACAAAGGAAACACATGTCGTAGCAGTGAAGAGGATTTTCATATATTTCAAAATAACATAAAATTTTGGATTATGGTATCCAAAAGGAAATGATTTATCACTTATTTCCTACACAGATGAAAATTGGGAAAATTGCATTGATGACTGACGAAGCACCAATGGAGCAGTGTTCTACTTGGGTGAGTGTTTAGTATCATGGATAATAAAGAAAAAATCATCAATATCCTTATCTACAACTGAGGCAAACTATATTCCAGCAGCAACATGTTGTACACATGTTCTATGGATGAAACAAACTCTGATAGATATACAAGTTGAGTATGAAGAGCCCATTCCAATCTATTGTGATAATACAAATTCCATTAGTATCTCAAAGAACTTAGTGATTCACTCCAAGATGAAGCACATTCCAATCAAGTATGACTTTCTATGAGAACAGGTTGCAGAGAAGAACATCAGAGTTGAATATGTGGGCACAAAAGAACAAGTGGTAGACATCTTTACAAAACATTTCCATGGGAAGCCTTTGAGTATCTTCACGAGATATTCAGAGTAATTTATACTCCAAAATGAATGTTATTTAATGCTTATCTTATATATCTTATATTTACACGAGGAAGCACCATAAAGTGGAAAGTTCAGGTCAGGAGATCATTTTTAGGAAGAGTTTAGTTAGGGATAGTATCCCCAAGGACAGTTCATTTAGGGGGAGAATCCACAGATGGGAAGATACATTTTCCATTGATGACAAAGGGGGAGAGATTTATCAGATGCATATCACAGAGACATGGTTCAGGGGGGAGCGATGGTTACAGGGGGATTATGAGTGATATGACTTTAGTATTGCATCACAAAACTTCAGTATTGCATCATAGTGTTACATCAATGCCAAAGGGGGATATTGTTGATGAATTGGGTTGGTTCTCATTGATGTCAACCCTTGAAGAAAGTCTGGTAGCAAATTCTAGTAGAACAAAGGTTCGGGTAATGGACCCAAGTTTGTTTAATGGATAATGGTATGAGTTTTGATATATTTGCAGCTAAGAATATTCTATATGGATAGTACATGTCATTCTATTTTCGGTGGTTTGTGGAACATCATATAGCTCCTCACAGATAAAGATTTATGGCCATATGAAGTTGGAGAAGCCTCATGAGTCATCTAGAAGCCCCAAAGGTCAAAGTAGACAAAGTGTTTGAAAAGAAGAAATTATTTAAATAATAAAGTGAAGTGAGGAGTGTTCTATAAATCAAAGAGGATGCAAAATAAATTATTTAAATAATAAAGTTAATGGAGAACTTACTAATTATGGAAAGTGGTTAAGTTAAGTGGACAAGTGGTTATAAGTGGGTTAAACCTAAAATAAGGAAAGTGGGTTAAGATGGTTAAAATATAACCCCTTGACGATGCTACACGAAATTATAAATAAGATGCCAGGATATCTCATTTAAATACACTTGAACCTATTAAATATCATTGAATATCTATTTTGTGAAAGTTTATTTGGGTAGGTATTATTGATAGAAAAAAGTGTGGCATGAAAAGTGTGGCAGGAAAAGTGAAGAATAAAAAGTGTGGCAGGAAAAGTGCGGAATAAAAAGTGCGGCAGGAAAAATGTGGCAAAAAAAGTGCGGAAGAAAAAGTTCGATAAAAAAATCATGGTAGAAAAAGTGCGGCAGAAAAATCATGGCAGAAAAAGTGCGGTAGAAAAATCATGGCAGAAAAAGTGTGACAGAAAAATCATGGCAAAAAAAGTGTGATAGAACAAATCGCGGCCGAAAAAGTGCGACAACAAAATTTTAAGTTTTAAAACTGTGAAGTAAAGCAATGCATACAAATTCTTGAGCAAAACATAAATTAATCAATGTCTCATACACATAGTACACATAGATTTACGCTGGAAACCCTTAATCGGGAGAAAAACAACTTTCCTTGGTGTCGCAAATTTCAAATCTTCATTGTATTAATTTCACCATTCACCATACAATATATACAATGTTTTAGGTATTCCATAGATACCAAAATCCTTATCCCTTAATCTAGGATTAATTTAGAAAACTGCTAAAAATTGAAAAATCCACTAAATAGCAAAAAGCGCCAAAAAAACAATTTTGGGACGTTGTCGAACGCCGAACGTTGTGCGTAACCAAGGGGGGCCAAACTTGAACCCCCTGGGACCCCCCCAGGAAAGAGCCCGATACACATGACACAAAGAGCAAAGGAATTCAGGATCATCATATGCATTAGTCAAATCTGATACACCCACACCCACACATGCAAATAATATCCCACTTGTTGTTTTCTTTTCATACAAGGGTTCAGAGGATTACATAGTCAACAATCCAAGGTAGCAATACCCATTGTTACTCTACACCAGGAGAACTTCTCTGTGCTCATAGAGTTTGTCAATGAATCTGCAACATTCTTCAAAGTGTCAACCTTTACCAACAACACCTTATTTTCTTCAACCATATCTCTCACAAAGTGATACTAAACATCAATATGCTTTGTCTTTGAATGATAAGAAGGGTTCTTTGCCACGAATATTTCACTCTAATTGTCACACTCTAATCTCACTAATTTTTCTACCAACCCAATACCTAAACACAATCTTTGTAACCATATTGCTTCCTTTCTTGCATGAGTGGTTTCCATGTATTCATATTCTGTAGTTGAGAGTGACACTACAACCTGTCTTTTGCTCATCCAACTGATTTCTCCTCCAAATAGGTTAAACACATACCCACTTGCAGATCTTCTATGATCTAGATCTCCAGCCTAGTATGCACCAACAAACCAATGTATGTCCACAACTTTGTCCAATCTTGGTCTTCCTTGGTATCACAATCCATAATTGGTAGTGCACGCAAATACCTAAAGACCCTCTTTATTGTTGTCCAATGCTCCTTCCCTATTTTTGACATATAGCTACTCAAAACTCCCACTGCATGTGCAATGTCTAGTATAGTAAAGACCATTGCATACATCAAACTTCCATATGGAACATGGGACATGTCCTCTTCCTCTTCCTGTGTCTTGGGACACTGATCTGTAAATAACTTTACACCTATAGGAATATGAACCTTGACTGATTTACTTCCATGCATATTAAACCTTTGCAATATTGTCTCAACATATTTTCTCTTATTCAACTAGAGTTTCATGTTTGCATGATCTCTTTTAATCTCCATTCCAAAAATGAAGTTAGCAGCACTGATATCCTTCATGTCAAATTTGGAGGATAGCTACGATTTCACCTACTTGATAATATCCATGTTATTTCCTACCAGCAACAAGTCATCAACATACAACACTACATAAATGAAGTGATTACCAACCTGCTTGGAATATACACAGTGATCATCCCTGCTTCTCACAAATCCTAATCCAAGGATGTATGTGTCAAACTTTTGGTACCACATCCTAGGTGATTGCTTCAAACCATATAGTAACTTCTTTAGCTTACAGACTAGATCTTTGTTTCCCTTCACTACAAAGCCTTCTAGTTGATTCATGTAGATTTATTCTTCTAGATCTCCATGTAAGAATGTTGCCTTCACATCCATCTATTCCACTTCAAGATCAAAAGCAACATCAATAGATAAAAGAAACCTAATAGAATTTAACTTGGCAACAGAAGAAAAAATATCACCTAATTCAATTCCCTCTACCTAGGAATAACCTTTTTCCACTAACCCATCTTTGTATTTCTCCAATTTTCCTTTTGCATTAAAATTCTTCTTAAACAACCATTTTCTACCAACATATTTTCTTCCAACTGGAAACTCAACTATATCCCATGCCTCATTATTATCCAAGGCGTCCATTTATTCAACCATGGCCTTCTTCTAGAGTTTACTATTCTCTGAATTCATTGCTTCCCTGATAGTTCTAGGATCATCATCAGTAATAGATAAATCAAAATTAGAATGAAAATCAGGTGGACTATACCTTTCTGGTTGCCTTCTTTTCCTCATTGATCTCCTCAATACTAGGGTATGAGGTTCTTCTTCTTCTGCTTCATCTTCTTCAGATGATTCATATTTTTCATCATCCAACTCAAACTCTATTTTCAGAGGTTCTTCTTGCCTTGGTAGGAATTATTGTTTGGAATCGTGTTTTACTTCTCTAAAAAAAACATCCCGACTGTAAACAATCTTATTAGTTTATGGGTTCCAAAGATTATAACCTTTCAGACCATCTTATAACCCATAAAGATACAATTTTCATCTTTATTATCCAACTTACTCTTATTTTCCTTTGGAACATGTACATAATCATCACAACCAAACACTCTGAGATGTTCAAGAGAGGGTTTCTTACCATTCCATACCTCGTGTGGAGTTTTATCATCCAACACTAATGAGGGTGATCGATTGAGTAGGTAACATGCTATACCCACTGCCTCTGCCCATAATTATTGTCCTAACTTAGCAACACTAAGCATGATCCTTTCTTTTTCCATCAGTATCTTGTTCATCCTTTCTGCAACTCCATTTTGCTGAGGTGTGTATGGAGTAGTCTTCTTCCTTGCTATACCACACTTCTTACACAATTTTTCGAATTGATTTCCACAAAATTCTCCACCATTGTCTGTCCTCAATACCTTTATTTTATTCTCTGTTTGATTTTCTACCAGATCCTTAAACTCTTTAAATTTATCAAATACCTTAGATTTATTTCTAAGAAAATAAATCGATGTGTTCCTTGAGAAATCATCTATGAATTAAACATAATACATAGATTAACCTAGTGATGGAACATGCATAGATCCAAACACATCATTGTGTATCAACTCTAAGATCCCATTTTCTCTTGTAGCACCAGATGGGAATCTTACTCAATTCTGTTTACCATATATACAATGTTCATAGAAATAAAAATCTAGAGTGCAATTAGACATACCTTCAACCATACCTTTACCGTGTAGTGTTGGAAGGCCCTTTTCTCCAATATTCCCTAGTCTTTGATGCCACAACATGGTCTTGTTTCCAGTGACAGTATTGGTCTTTTATTCTTTATTTCTCTTCTTAGGGACAACAAAACCATTACACCCATTAGTATAAGTGCTTCCCAACAACTTGTATAGATTTCCACATCAAAATCCCCTCATCAAAACCATTTCTCCTCGTACCATATTGCAAGTTCCCTTTCCCAATATAGTATCCACTCTTGCATCATCCAACTTGCTTATAGATATTAGGCTCTTGGATAGTTTTGGAATGTGTAGAACCACAGGGAGAGTTCTAATCCTTCCATCTTTTAGAAACAACTTAACCCTTCCACGTCCCATGATTTTGGTTTTCGATTCATCTCCTAGGAATACATCACCACCATCATATTTTTCATATTCATAGAACCACTCCCTGTGAGGAGTCATATGATATGATGCACCTAAATTGATTAACCATACATGAAGGTATTCATGTGTACTTGTATATGCCAGGTAAACATCACTTCCTTCTTCATTGGAGGTTTTCTCCTCCGTGGAAGAGGTATTATCAGATCCCTTTGGTTTATCAACCTTCTTAGCCTTGCAATATTTCTTATAATGCCCTATTTTACCACACTTCCATCATTTCCTCAAATATTTTCTTGGAGATTTAGATCTACCTGTAGATTTAGATATCCCCCCTAAAGACTTACCAGGATTCCTATCTTGGGTACGGCCTCTTACAAATAAATCATCTGTGCTCTGACTATCCATACTTTTCTACCTCAACTCTTCATATAACAAGGATGCAACTACATCCTCATACTTCAATGTAGATTGAGTGGTACTACCAATTTCTAAAACCATATTATCCCAAGAGTCTAGAAAATAACATAACAAAGTAATACACTTATATTCTTCTACAATCGTAACATTAATAGATACCACTTGACTTACCAGAGTATTAAAGGACTTTAGATGTTCTGTCACATAATCTCCATATTGCATCCTAAGATGATACAACTTCTTTCGAAGAAACAACTTGTTTATGAGGAAATTTGATTGATACAAATTCCCTAAATTATCCCATAGTTCCTTGGATATAGATTCTCCCAAGACATTCAACAAAACTGAATCTTCCAGGCAGATTCGAATAGTACTCCTTGCTCTTCTGTCCAACTTCTCCCAATCTTCCTTCAACATACCAGTAAGTTGTGTACTAGTAGTTTTTGTACTAGTAAGTTGTGTACCAGTAGAATGTGTGCTAGTAGAATGCGTACTAGTAGGATGTGTACCAGGATCCACAATGATCCATTGCTCTTTGTCTATAAGAAGGTCCTCCATATTGAGTTTCCATAGCTCAAATATTTTATCGTTGAACTACTCTATCTCGATTCTAGAAGAGCTCGCCATTACTCTTTCTACACTAGAATCACCACTACAAAAGATCCCACTAAAGCTAGATTTATCACAGACCCAAGATAAACTTGATCTATCAAGACCGAGTCAAACCCTCAGCAAAAAAGGCATCCCCCTAAATCCAAAAACAAGCTATGATACCACATGTAAGTTTTAAACCTGTGAAGTAAAGAAATGCATACAGAATCTTAAGAAAAACAAAAATTAATCAATGGCTAATACACATAGTACATAGAAATTTATGCTGGAAACCCTTAACAGGGAGAAAACCAACCTTCCTTGGTGTTGCACCTTTCAACTCTTCATTGTATTAATTTCACCATTCACCATACAACATATACAATGTTTTAGGTATTATGTAGCTACCAAAACCCTAATCCCTTAATCTGGGATTAATTTATAAAACCGCTAAAAATAGAAAAAATCACTAAAATAGCAAAAACCTCCCAAAAATCAAATTTGGGTGTTTCCCCGAACCCTGTCTGCTCCAACCTACTGCCTAGAGCCGAACACTGCAAATAACTAGGGGGCCAAACTTGGCGCCCCCTGGGACCCCACCAGGAAAGCTCTCGTGCACATGACACATATATCGAAGAAAGTTGGGATCGTTAGATGCAGTTGTCTAATCTGACACACCCACACACACACATGCAAAGAATATAACACATACCCAACAAAAATCATAGTAGAAAAATCGTCGCAGAAAAAGTGCAGCAGAAAAATTGTGGCAACAACATGGTTGGGGTCTATTTATGAAAGATATGGTACATCTTGTTTGAGGTATGTTTTGTGAGCTAGGGTTTATCTGTTGAGATGGTATTGGATGTTCATTATTGTTGCATATATCAGATTTGTTGAGGGATACAATTGGTATTTTGTTGTTGGTATTTGGCATATGGGTATTGGTCTTTTAGTTGTGATGTGTTGCTGAAGTTGTTGGTTTAGCTTGAGGCTACATAACAGTGAGGTTGTGGCAAATGGTTTGATGTAAGGTTTTATGGTATTTGGTTTATGGATAGAGTAATGAATTGTTACGTAACTTTTGATGGTTATATTGGTGTATGTCTTTGGTATATGGTTGAGGTACATGTTGGGTACATGGTTGAGACAAGTAGTTGATGAGTTGACACATATATGTGGTGTATAGTTGTTGATGTTGGTACATCTTGATGAGTCATAGTTGATGTGCAGTTGATGCAGTATTGGTACATACTTGGTACATGGTTGGAGGCACTTGTTAGTAGTATTGTTGACACATAGTTTATGGATTATGTAGCATAACTATATTGGTAGATCTGATTTGGTTGATAAGATTGATGAGACATGTTGTTGTGATAGGTTGTTTGGGCAGGTTGTTGTGACAAGTTATTTGTACAAGTTTGGTGCATAGTTTATGCACTTGTTGATGGTACAGGTTGAGGTATAGTTTGATGCATGGTACATGTTGGTTCAGGTTATTGGTACATGTTTTTTGGTGTAGGTTGATTAGTACAGGTTGTTATAGGTTATTGGTACAGGTTGACAGTGGCAGTGGTTGATTCAGTGATAGTGACAGGTTGTCTACATTTTTCATTTATATTTCAAGGCGGTTGGACGGGGAAAGGATAGGTGGTTGTATCCACCTTTCGGTTGTAGATGAAGAACATAGGGGGTTGCAGCCTCCTTCTAGTATTAGCCAGAGAATTGGGGAGTTGGAGATTCCCTTATGTTGTAGCCTGAGAAACTAGGGGGTTGGATCCTCCTTCTAGTTGCAGCTAGAAAATAAAGGAAGTTGGTGCTTACAATTAATGTAAGGCTTAAAGACATATAAGAAAAACCATTGAGTGGTTTTCACTCGCATTGGGTTTCCACGTAAAACACTGGTGTATTGTGTATGTGTATGATTGCTCATTTGTTCATTGTTTAATTTCTCTATAACTATTGGATGATAATGATACATTGATATAACACTTGTATTTTGTGGTTGAAAAGGATTGAATTTCTCTATTCCTGATTCACCCCCCCTCTTAGTAATCCAATAGAATCATCCTTTAGATCACATTATTAGAAACAAAGATGCAGGAGTTGATACTAGAAGAATAATATGTTCACCAAAACAAACACACCTAGCACTCTCATCTATGATTGAACCAAACAATTTTGAAGAAGCCATCAAGGATGAATTTTGGAATAAGGCCATGGATGAAGAATTGGATCAAATAGAAAATAATGACACTTGGGAATTGGTTCCAAGACCAAATAATAAGAATATGATTGGCACAAAGTGGGTATTCAGAAATAAATTGAATGACGATGGACATGTTACAAGGAACAAAGCTAGATTGATATATAAAGGATACGCACAGGTTGAAGGAAATGACTTTGAAGATACATTTTCCTTAGTTTCCAGAATCGAAGCAATTCAATTTTTTTTAGCTTATGAATACTCCAATAATATTAAAGTGTATCACATGTACATGAAATATTTTTTTCTGAATGGGGAACTTGATGAAAAAGTCTACATCGAACAACCAGAAGAATTTCAGTTTTTAGAGAACGTAGATTATGTGTGTAAATTGAAGAAGGCCTTGTTTGGTCTAAAACAGACTCCTAGACAATGGTACTCTAGACTGGATAAATATATACAACAGGTAGGGTTCAGAAAAGGATGTACATACAACAACCTCTACATCAAGGTAACTCAAAATAGTAATTTATTAATTGAATTTTATGTTGCTGATATTATTTTTGAAAGTACTGCTGATAGGTTAAGCTATAAATTTGCAAAGGACTTGCAGAATGAATTTGAAATGTCATTACGGGGAGAACTATCCTTCTTTCTGGGTCTTCAGATACATCAAAGAAACCGAGGAATTTTTATTTCTTAAACTAAATATATCAGAGAAATTCTAAAGAGGTTCAAAATGGAAGATTGTAAACCAGTTACTACTTCGATGCAAACCAGTTGCAAATTTAGAAAAGATGATGATTCAAAGTCTACAGGCCAGAGGAAATACAGGTCAATTATTGGTAGCTTACTATATGTGATAGCATCCAGACCAGATGTAATGCAGGTAGTTGGACAACTGGCAAGATTTCAAGCAGCACCAAAGGAATCACATGTATTAGCAGTGAAGAGGATTTTCAGATATCTCAAAGGAACAAAAGAGTTTGGATTATGGTATCCAAAAGGAAAGGATCTATCACTTATTTCCTACACAGATGCAGAATGGGCAGGTTGCATTGATGACTGACAAAGAACAAATGGAGTAGCGTTCTACTTGGGTGAGTGTATAGTATCATGGTTAAGTAAGAAACAATCATCAATATCCTTATCTACAGACAAGGTAGAGTATATTTAAGCAACGACATGTTGCACACAGGTTCTATGGATGAAACAAAATATGACAAATATACAGTTTGGGTATGATGATCCCATTCCAATATATTGTGATAATACAAGTGCCATCAGTATCTCAAAGAACCTGATGATGCACTCCAAGACGAAGCACATTCCAATAAAGTATCACTTTCTACAGGAACATTTTGCAGAGAAGAACATCAAAGTTGAATATGTGAGCACAAAAGAACAAGTGGCATACATCTTTACAAAACCACTTCCAAGATAATCCTTTGAGTATCTTCATGAGAGACTTGGAGTAGACTCTACTCCAAAATGAATTTTTTTGAATGATTATGTTATATGTCTTAGATCTACATGAGGAAGCACCATAAAGAGGACAATTCAAGTCGAGAGATCAGTTAGGGGGAGTATCCCCAAGGACATTTCAGTTAGGGGGAGCAGTACTGGATGAAAAGATACATTTTCCATTGATGACAAAGGGGGAGATATTTATCAGATGCAAAGAACAAGGGAATGTTTCTAGGGGGAGTGATGGTCACAAAGGAGCATGAGTGATATGACCTCAGTATTTCATGGAATGACTTCAATATTCCATCAGAGTGTTGCCATCGATGAAAAAGGGGGATATTATTGATTAATTGGGTTGGTTGTCATTGATGTCAACCTTTGAAGAAAGTACAGTAGAGAATTTCGATAACACAATGTTTGGGTAATGGACCCAAGTTTGTTTGATAGATAATGGTATGAGTTTTGATATTTTTGCAAGTAAGACTATTCTATATGGATAGTACATGTCATGTGATTTTTGTTGGTATGCAAAACATCAAATAAATCCTCACAGTTAGAGAGTTGTGGCCATGTGAAGTTGTAGAACTCTCATGAGTCATCTAGAAGCCCCAAAAAGTCAAAGTGTTTGCAAAAGAAATTATTTAAATAATAAAATTAATGAAGAAATCCCTAAAATAAGGAAAGTGGGGTGCTACATGAAATTATAAATAAGAGGCAATGCTCTCTCATTTAATCACACTTGAACATACTGAATATCTTTTGTTGTGTAAGGCGTATTGCAAGTATTCATTGATACATCTGAAGTTGTGAAAGTCTAAGGTAGTACAAAGGGTTGACAGTGAAATTTTTGGAATTACAACGAATACTAAAAAACTCTAATTTCTAAGGCATGTGTGGGATAAAAGTGTATTAGGTTCCATACATACGTAGGATGATAGTGTATTAGGGTGCGTACATATGATATATGGTAGTATATTAGGGTATGTACATGTGGGTAAAGCCATGGAAACTTGAGAAGCTGAAGATGCATAGGTGGGAGGGGGGGGCTCTATTAGAGAAATTATAATTCTAGATTCTAAGATCAAGCTCCTAGGAAGGTCTACAGTGCTTATATACATCAGATATATCCATTAGTTAAAAAGGTATGTTTTATTTCTATGAATAGTTGGATTTTGATGTATGCATGAGAAATGGTTATGGATATTTGAGGATTATTTCTAGAGAGACTAGTGGTTGCATGGGATTTTTTGTATAAGTCATATCTACATAAATACAATGCTGGTATATTTATCATTGATACTTCTTGTTGAGGAACACCTTTTATTTCTTGACATATGGCTAAGCGTTTTTGTGGTTCGTGGTTGAGTGATTGTATTGGTTGATTTATTTAGAGGTTGAATATCAGAGAGGGTTTGAATTCTATATCATGTGAGGGTTATTATACTTGTTCATGATTACACACACTTATGGAAAATGACTAGAGAGAGATATAATTTTTTTGGGTAAAGGTTAAGTATGAGGATGCATGCACAAGGTACATATATAGTCTGGATACAGTGACAGGTTACATATCTATGTGAAAGAAGTTACATAGGGTCAGAAGTTTTCATAAGAAAGAAAACCCTAGTTTTCAGAAGGCATACACATGCTTCATAATAGTTTGGTTGAATACATATGCGGGTTGCAAAACAGATAGGGCATGTACATATGCGTGATGCATAAATACAGGTCGCATATCTGTTGTATTTTGGTTGATACATGTTCAGTTCAGATACAGGTTGATTGTAGGGCAGTAGTACAAGTTGGTTGCAGGTCAATGGTATATGTTGGAAAAGTTGTATAGTGTTATATCTCACAATGATAGTGTTACAGTGGTTCCATCATTCTACCTCTATGTAGGGGCGGTTGGATGGGGAAAGCACATGTGGTTGTATCCACCTTCCAGTTGTAGCCAGACAACATAGGGGGTTGTAGACTCCTTCTGGTTGTAGCCAGAGAATTAGGGAGTTGGATCTTCCCTCAGGTTGTAGCCTGAGAAATTAGGGGATTGGAGCCTCTTTCCAGATGCTGCTGGAAAACAAAGGAAGTTGGTGCTTCCAATGAATGTAATTATTCAAGACATATAAGAAAAATAATTATTTCATTTTCTCCCACATTAGATTTCCATGTAAAAACACTAGTTTATTTTGTATGTGTATGATTTCTCATTTTTCCTTGTTTATTTACTCTGTAATTATTGGTTGATAATGCTACACTGATATAACACTTGCTTTTTATGGTTGAAAATGATTAGATTGCTCTATTACCGATTCACCCCCCTCTTAGTAATTCAACATTATATTCATCAGTGGCAGAGGTTAAGACCATTATACAAGCTATAACAGTTGGAACAAGGTTCAAAGGTGAAAACACTCAAAACATAGAGTTCGCAGCGAAATACAATTCACTGCGAAATTTCCTATAACAAAGAGTTTGTAGCAAATTTGTACGTTGCAAACTCTCATTTTCATCATATATTGAAATATACGAAATGGGTTTTTTTGAATGTTTTTATGGAGGATTAAAATAGTATCTTTGACTTTCTGACCCAAAATCAGTCTGACCCAGTTCATCATTTGGGAGAAAGTTCAAAATAATCGTCTACAAAAAAGTTCACAACACATCCTGCAGATTCGCTGTGAACTCTAACAGTTTGATAAATCTGAATTATGGGAGGGGTTCTAGTTGTCAGAAAGGGATCAAATGGTTTCCTAGGAGGTATTTGGACATGAGTTACATGTGTCCTATCACCATATCAAGCAACATGACCTATTTCAGAAGGAATTTATCGCAATAGACAATATCCAAAATAATAGGAGCTAGGTGGAGTTTTTGTTTCACCTTGTTGTAACAACTCCTAGAGAAAAGGGAGTTGAATGAAACCACTTGGGACTCGACCTATTTAGAGTAGGAAGGATTGATACACTATATATATAATTTTTTTTGTTGATGAAAGAATTCAGTTAATGATCCAAGAGAGGCTCGTGAGAGCTTAAGAGGCAGTTTACTTGTGTGTGTTTATTTGTAAGCTGCATGAGGGCTTGTGATGTAAAATTTTCTGCCATTAATGATTCATGAGAGTTTTTTATCATATTCTCTTCTTTGTTTTCCATTTTGTTTTCATCATCTTACTTGAATGTAATGCATATTTTGAATATTAAAGGCTTCATGTGATTAATTGATTCCTGAACAACTGAGGATATGTTGTAACTTTTCTATTAATCTCTATTTTTTTCAAGATTTATTTAATATATTTTGCAGAAAGGATCTCTATATGATATATGTTCTACATTTTTTATATTCTCTATGATTCTACCTGTAATTATATAAACCTTTATATAGTATACAATTTGATTTCCTTTGATCTGTAGGATTTTTATGATTCCATTCCCAATGGTAGCTTACTGATCTACAATTTGTTGTCCTTTCTTTTCTCATAGAGTCTTGATGGTATACCTGGACATAAATACAATTTAATATTTCAGTTTTCCATCATTCAAATAGGTATTGGGATTTTTCTTAAAGTAGTCTAAGAAAAACTCTTGGTGCTAACAGAATGTACCTCCATGCTTGGTAGTCATTCGATCCTTCAAGATTTCCATCAAGATTGAAACTGCTAGTCATCCTTCCCTAAACAAGTAAACAAAAATTAATATTTTAAGATATGGATATATACCTTACCAGAGATTTTTGTTGAACCAAGATTAATTTTTCCACAGGAATTGCAACAATTTCAACCAAACATCCATATCTAGGGTTTATGAGGAAACCATAATTTTTGGATTTTTGGATTTTCAAATTCTGGTCCATAGAAGTGATGCGCCTTGCTTGGGAGAATTCCTAGGTTTCCTTAGATTCTCCAATGTCCTCCAACAAAGGGTAAAACAAAACTCAAGGGTTTATGCAGAAACCCTAATTCTGTAGCAGTTGCAAAACTGAAAATTGAAACTTGGAGAGGGTGCGTTGAGGTTAGACAAGACTCTATAGGCTGTGAGTTGGTCTCTTTCAGGACTGCTCTAATACCATGTTTATATTTTACATATAAAACTAGCAGTTATAGTTCTTTTGTTATTACAATTATTTAGCACATTGACTACATATATAAGATAAATGAAAAAGAGACAATCACAGAAACAAGATAGACACAAAGATTACCCTGGGAAACCCTTTCTGGGAAGAAAAACTAGAAAAATTATTCTAAATAGATTCTTCAACCAAGAACAATACCAAGAAAAAAAACATAAGGTCCTTTTGTTGCGTAACCCCTCTCTCTCCAAAACATGCACACATTTCTCTCTCTTATCCTTGAGTGAGATGAGAGTGAGTGAATGAGGCGTCTATCCTCTCTTATTTATACACAAGTGAAATTCCCTCTTTAACTACTAGGGATGACTTGATAAGTGTCTCTTTATTATACTTTACATTAGCTATAATAGGGGCCTACTTGACAATTTGAATTTATTTAAGAATAAGGGCCACAATGGGGACAACTTCACCAATACAATATAATAATATGCTTTTAGGGCTTTTGCTTGATCAAGTATAATAGGCGAATATCTTCTTGAGCTACATATTCTCAACAAAGAATATCCTAATTGGTTGCAAGTCATTAATGAAAGGGTAACGTAGTTGTAACAAGAAATTTCAAGAAGACCTAAAGTTAAGGAAAGAGGTTACTTAGAAAAATTGTATATACACCTCAAGAAGTCACTCATAAGTACATTCACACACAAATTCTATTGAATATATTCTATGTGAGTAAGTGATTATTATATGAGGTAACCAAGGAGAGTTGAGTGGAATTTCGAAGGGAAGATGAAGTAAAGAAGGGAAAAATTCCAAGGGAGGATGAAGTCTTGTGATGATGTGTTCTAAGGTATGTTATTTAAAGGTCATCTTACAATTTTCACTATAAAGTTTTTTCTAGAATTATTCATATATTGAAAATTGGTGGAGTTCGATAACATATCTCAATATGCCTGTGGTAACAATTTCAGATTCTTGGTCATTTTGTTTTCTGAGATACACTCTACAGAAAATAGGGTTTTTGGATAGTCCTGAAACTAGTCTCAAAACCAATGTTCCAGGTACAATAGCCATAACTTATTCATAGAATATCCAAATTCCATGAGAGAAAACGAATTAGATAGAGTAAAATATTTAGTATTTTGGGTATATTTTCATATCTATATATTGAATATTCCACACTTGGCATGCTCTACAAGTTCGTTCTCTAGAATAAGCTAGAATTCAACAAGGTCTTCCATTTTTTCTATAAATCATTTTCCAGGATGTTCCCGGTTGTGAAACCTAGAGAAATATCAAATAAGATATTAAATAATATTGGGTACAAGTTTCAAAACTTTATTCATTACAAGTATAGATTTATGCGTGTTTAAATTCAGGGTTTGTGACTAATCCAAAAACTAGTCCCGTGAGACTAAGGTAAAGTTTTATGAAGATGCTATTCTCTTGTTTTTAAAGTTGAGGAAGGTACGCAGGTATGTGATCACATACACCATGTCTATTACAGAGTTACATGTATTTTTATATCCATGTTTTGAGGGTTACATGTTGATGATTTTATGGTGCATTCTTAAGGCAATTCTTTGGTATATTATTGAGGCATTGACAGATGCTTGAGGCACATATTGGGTGCATGGTTGAGGCATATACTTGGTATATTATATTTGTTGTTTGGTACTTTTTTAAGGCACTTCATTCATGATATATTATTTTACATGGTGTATGGAATGATTGAGACATATCATGAGTGATATGGTATATGGTTTCAGGAGTATCTTGGATATTGGGCACATTTATTGAGATACATTTTTGGTATATGTATGAGGCATTCCTTGGTGAAATTAATGCGTGATGATATACCTAGTTGATGCATGATATGGTGTTGGCACATGGTATGGCACAGGTTTTGGTTGATGGATGATTTGGTACAGGTTTGGTACATGGTATTGTACAGGTTTTGGTGCATGGTTGATGCACAGTTTCATACAGGTGTTGGTGCATGGTTGATGCACAGTTTGGTATAGGTGTTAGTGCATGGTTGATGCACTTGGTGTGGTACATGTTATGGTACATGATTGATGTTTGGTATGGTACGAGTTGATGGTTGATACATTCTTTGGTACATGATTGAGACACATATCTTGTGATGGAATATTGGTGATATTGATTGAGTACCGGTGATAGTGACAGGTTGGATATAGTGACAAGTTGACAGGTTATAGGTTGGTGTGACAGTGGTAGTGATAGTAGCACTGACAGTGCCAGTGATTGTGGTAGTGAAAGTTGGTCTACACTTATATCTCAAGGCGGTAGGATGGGGTAAGGAAAGGGGGTTGTATCGTCCTTTTGATTGGATCTTGAGAATAAAGGAGTTTGAGCTTCCTTTAGGTTGGATCCTTCAAATGAGGGGGTTGTAGCCTCCTTCTGGTTGGAGAAAAATAATTCAGGGAGTTGTATCTTCCTTGAGGTTGGGTCCTGAGAATCAAGGGGTTGTAGCCTCCTTCTAGTTGGAGACAAAAAATTCAAGGAGTTGTAGATTCCTTCAGGTTGGATATTATCAATAGGGGCTCGTATCCTCCTTCCAATTGTAGTTGGAGAATTGGGAAGTTGGTGCTTCCAATGAATGTATTCTTTAATATATAAGAATGAAGTTTGTGGTTTTCTCCCGTTTGGGTTTCCACGTAAATTATGTTGTATTGTGTACTTGATGTGATGTTTCTTATGTTTATATGCTCAAGATACATTGATGTTATATTGATGATATATTGATGATATATTTTTGATGAAGTTGAAGTTTATATATTGTGGTTAAAATTTGTAAAATTGTTCACATTGATTCAATCCCCTTCCCTGTCAGTATTCCAACAATTGGAATCTCAATCACTTCCTTTAGGAAACAGTTTAACCACTGGAAGGTAGATGATGGAGATCAAGAATATTGCATACACAAATAATGAAATACCATGGTTTGATGGTCAAATTGGTCAGAACTATGAGATGTAGAATATCATAATGAAAACATTTTTATATGCATAGGGCTATGATGTTTGGCAATCAGTTGTTACAGGATATATCGTTACTAAGAAATCGAAGACTACAACCAAGAAGGAATTGAAAATAAAGAACAAAATAACAATGGATTTCATCTTGGAAGGATTACCTAATTCAGTAAAAGAGAAAGTGGGAAAATGTTTATCAGCTAAAGAACTTTGGGATAAGCTACATGATCTCTATTTTGAGGAATATGCCATCACAGAGCCAGAGAGTGATAAAGAAGATGCAAGAACATAACAAGAAATAGGCTCTTCATGTCAGACAAATTTAGAAGAAGAAGATTGTGAAGAAGGTATAGTAGATATTGAAGAAAAATTAATCAATGCTCTAGACGAATTGATGAAAGAAAGAAATAAAAAAAAGTCTCTTGAAGAACAATTGGTCAATACGAATTCTCAAGAAAGCTACAAAGAATCACAACAGGTCATCGTGAAACTAAAATATCATCTAGAAGAAGATAGAACGATTGAAGTAAAATAAAAAGGTAAGATGGAAGAAAAGTAGTGTTTGGAAGCCGAAAGAAAGGAAGAAGAGAAAAGAGAAAATATTTTGATATATCATATTAAGGAAAGAACTGAGGAATTAAATCAACGTGAAGAATAATTTGGTCAAGAAGAAAGAATATTTGAAAAGGAAATCATCTCCTTGAAGATTCGACTTGAATAAGCAAAGTGAACAGAAGAAGTGATGAGGAGTTAGATGATGAAGAAAGAAGAATACATTGAGAAGATTGAAGAAGTTGTCACATTGAGAGCCAAAATTGTCAATATTAACAAGAGTGATGAAAAGACAGAAACATCCATATCATCAGTAGAGAATATTGAAGAGAAGTACTCTAGATTTCCAGAAAAGAATGAAACAAAGTGTAAGATCTATACAAAAGTACTCAAAGGAAGGAATGATAGTCAGCTAGAATCAAATACAAATGATAAAGATGCATCTCCAAAAAGACCCTCCACATTTAAGCCACAAAGAAGCTTCAATCGGAATGAAGGGATCAATAGAAGAGAATATCATGATCATCCAGGACAGGAATTCCAAAGGACTACACCACAAAGAAGATCATTCACCCTAAGGTATGTAAATTTCTTTTATGGTCATTATTTTTATTTTACTAACTTTGGACATAAATTTGGAGATTGTAGGGGATATGGAAGAAATGTGCAAGAAATAAATTCTTATGTGGCCCCACATAACATTGAATTTTACAAAGTCCATAACTGTGGAAACATAACTCATCATTGTAGAAGCATGATGGATACTTCTATGAAATAGAACACTGATATTAGATATAAGAAAGTATGGAAAAGAAAACAAGAATAAGTAAAGAAAGATTAGATTAATGAAGGACACCTAGAAGACATACTCTTAGGGTTGGAAATAGTACGAGATCAAGAAAAATCTACAGGAAAAAAAGAATATGTGATATATAGCAAGGTTTGGAGAAGAAATGAGAAACAAGAAGAACCAGTGAATAAATACTAGGTCCTAGAGATCGTAGAATTGATAGTAGTGTGAGAAAGAAAAGAAGAGAAGGTGAATAAATAACATTCCCAACAGTTTGTACTTTGAGGAATTATAGTGTGATATCAATCCACAATAAGAAAGGAAAAAGTCAGAGTTCAAAGAGATGATGAGTATACAGACAAAGAGGAAGAATACTCTGCATTAGGGAGGATTCCTCCATTTTTATGAGCCATTAGGATTGGAGACTCCCATAAATATGAATACTGAACATGGGGATTTAGTGTAGTAGCTACTACACATGAAAGAACCATCCTTTGAGCAGTTTGAAGTATTTGTAGAGACAGGTTCAGAGCAATCAAACAAAAAAATTACAGAATGATACATGAGTCAACATTATGGACAATTTAGTAGCAGAGTTATGGTTAGATTATGACATATGGACAGAGATGGATTCCATAGCACATACAAAAAAATCCGATCAGAGAAGATGTACAAAAAAGTATTTACAATTTGAATCAGTTAGGCACAGAAAGGAAATTAGGGAAAGGAACAACAAAATAGGGAAAGAGACACCTACAACATAAGCTATATCATTGGAAGGAAATTGTTGAATGTATGGTCATGATAGATCATTTGAAATCAACTAATGAATGTATTATATATATATCGGATAATTACAAGAGGAAGCACCAATGGAAAATTAGCAAGCATTGGAAGAGAGGAAAAGAAACACTTACAGGTATCCCTACATTAATCTACATGACATATTGCAGAGAACTTAAGAGAAAATAAATAAATAGAAAAAGAGATCCAAAAAGGAAGAATCAATATCATGAAGACGGGGGTAGACATACTGACAAGAGGGGTTATCCTTTCTCCCATGATGTAAAAAATGAAGAGGAAGAACAAAGACATAGAAATGGAGAGAAATAAAAGAAGCATGAAGACACGGTGAGAATCCCTATTGAGAGATACCATTTTCCATTGATTTCAAAGGGGGGGAGTGAGAAGCATTGATGAGAATCAATGGTCACAGGGGGAGCATGATTGTTGGACCATTAGTGTTGACATCAATGTTTCCATCAATGTTGTTGTTTCCATTAATTCCAAAGGGGGATATTGTTGGAAATTTTCTTTGGATACTTGGTTTTTATTGATTTCAACACTTGGATATTGATGTCAACCCTTGGATAAGTCTAGAATCCCTAGAGATATGGTTGATATTTATGGTGAGTTAGTTGTCATTGATGGAGTGGTTGATGTCAGCAGATGTGTTGGGTGCATTTGGTGAAGTCTACATGAAGCCCCAAAGGTGTGGTTATGATACATGAAGTTGGTTTAGGAATATGAACATGAAGGATAGTGTAAATGAAGGTAAGACACTCATAGATGGATAATCCTTGTTGTTTTGTTTCTGGTGATAGGTGGTATTCCACGTGATTCATCATGGTTGAGGAGTTATGAGGTCATGAAGTTGGAAGCCCAAAAGATGGGTTAAGAAGCCCCTAATTGGTTGCAAGTAATTAATGAAAGGGTAAAGTGGTTGTAACAAGAAATTTCAAGAAGCCCTAAAGTTAAGGAAATAGTTTACTTAGAAAAAGTATATATACACCTCAGGAAGTCACTCATAAATACATTCAGGCACAAATTATGTTGAATATATTCTATGTGAGTAAGTGATTCGTATCTAAGGTAACCAATGATATATTAGGAAAATTTAATAGGGAATATGAAGTAAATAAGGGAGAAATTCCAAGGGAAGATGAAGTCTTGTGATGATGTGTTCTAAGGTATGTTATTTAAAGGTCATCTTACAATTTTTACTATAGATTTTGTTTCTAGAATGATTTAGATAGTGAAAATTGGAGGAGGTTGAGAATACTTGTCAAGATACCTATGGTAAAACTTTTATCTTTTGGGTCATTTTATTTTTTGAGATACACTCTATGGAAATTAGGAATTTTGTCTAGTCCTAAAACTAGTCTCAAACTCGTGTTCCATGTAAAAAAGTCATAAATTATTCATAGAGGATTCCAATTCAGTGTTACCAAATGAATTCGATATTTTACTATCCGTAGTATGTTGGGTATTATTTTCAAATCTAGATATTGAATATTCCGCGCATGGCATGCTCTACATGTTCACTCTCTAGAATAAGATATAATTCAACAAGGTCTGTCGTTTTCGCTATAACTCTATTTATGGGATGTTCCAAGAAGTGAAACTTGGAGGAATTACAGATAAGATATTGAGTAATATTGGGTACAAGTTTCATAACTTAATGCATTATAGGTATAGAGTTATGCTTGTTGAAAGTTAGGGTTTGTGACTACTCCAATAACCATTCCTGTGAGACTAAGGTAAAGTTTGATGAAGATGTTATTCTCTTGTTGTTGAAGTTGAGGAAGGTATGCATGTATGTGATCACATACAAATTTTTTTTTACAGAGTTACATGTATTCTTATATTCATTTTTTGAGGGTTACATGTTGATGATGTTATGGTGAATTCTTAAGGCAAGTCTTTGGTATATTGTTGATGCATTGGCACATGCTTCATGCACATATTAGGTGCATGGTTAAGGCATATACTTGGTATATGATATTTGTTTTTTGGTACTTTTTTGAGGAACTTCATTGATGATATCTTATGGTACATGGTGTATGTCATGATTGAGACATATCATGAGTGATATGGTATATGGTTGAGGCACATGGTTTGAGGAGCATATTGGATATTGGGCACATTGTTTGAGATACATTTTTGGTATATGTATGAGGAATTCGTTGGTGACATGGATGCATGGTGAGATACATATTTGATGCATGATATGTTGTTGGCACATGATATGGAATGGGTTTTGGTTGATTCATGATTTGGTACAGGTTTGGTACATGGTATGATATAGGTTTTGGTGCATGGTTGATGCATGGTTTGGTACAGGTGTTGGTGCATGGTTGATGCACAGTTTGGTATAGGTGTTGGTGCATGGTTTATGCACTTGGTGTGGTACAAGTTATGGTACATGATTGAGGTTTGGTATGGTACATGTTGATTGTTTGGTACATTCTTTGGTACATGGTCGAGACACATATCTTTTGATGGAATGCCAGTGATATTGATACATGTTTGGTAGAGGCATGTGTTGGTTATGTTGGACATATAGATCATAGGTTTCCTTGGTATATGATCCATATGAGAGGATATGGTTGAGTATCAGTGACAGTCACATGTTGGATACAGTGACATGTTGACATGTTATAGGTTTATGTTACAATGGCAGTGGCAATATAAGTGATAGTGGAAGTGACAATGGAAGTGATTGTGGCAATTCTATTTGTTATACACCTATATTTGAGGGTAGTGGGATGGGTAAAGCAAAGAGGGTTGTATCCTCCTTTCGGTTGGAGCCATATAATTAGGGAATTAGATATTCCTTCAACTTGGAGCTTGAGAATCAGGGGGTTGTAGCCTCTTTCTGGTTGAAGAAAGAGAGTTCAAGGAGTTGTATCTTCCTTCAGGTTGGATATTGAGAATGAGGGGATTGTAGCCTCCTTCTGGTAGGAGCCAAAGAATTTAGGGAGTTCTATATTCCTTCAGGTTGGATCCTGTAAATATGGGGTCATAGCCTCCTTCCATTTGCATCTGGATAATTGGGAATTTTGTGCTTCCAATGAATGTATTCTTTGATATATAAGAAATAATTATTTGGTTTTCTCCCATTTTGGTTTCCATGTAAATTTCGGTGTATTGTGTACTTTATACGATGCTTCTTATTTTTATATGCTCATGATACGTTGATGTTATATTGACAATATATTGATGATATAATGTTTATTAAGTTGAATTTTATATAGTGTGGTTAAAAGTGGTAAAAGTGTTCATATTGACTCACCCCCCCTCTTAGTATTCCAACATAGGAGTTGAATGTAGACTAGGTAGTTTAAGTTTTTTAATTTCTTCGTTGGTAATCATATTGATAATTGTTGGAGTTGCTTCACACACACCTAGGATTTATTTTTACTAAGGGTATTCCTTGTTTATTAGTCATAATTAGTCATTATCCAGTCTCCTATATTTTAAGGGAGAATATTCCACCTGGAGAATATTCTCTTTCAATTGACACTTCAGTTTGACCAGTTCAATTGAGTTTAGATGTTGCATTGGTTTTGTAACGATGAAAAATTGGGATCATCACCAACTCACTACTCTTTGTTTAGTCAGTTAACTGAAGACTAGCTGACTAGTTAACTCAGCTAGGTGGCAGTTCACTCACGTAACTGCCTGAGAGACTAGACTAGGTAGCAGTTTACTCTTGTAACTGTTGGTGTGTGTCCAGATCAATCTAGACCACCACTATGGCTCATTAGTTACTCATCTATCCTATATATATTGTAAAGTATTCACTCTTTGGGTGTGGAATATCGTTAATGAGAATTCTTCCATTCATTCTCTCTTGCTTCTTCTTTCTCAATTTCTCTCTGCAAATGTGTGTAGTATTTTCTAGCTAGATCTATTCTGTGTAGGTTAAAAAAAATTACATGGTATTAGAGCCGATAGACTGCTAGAAAAAAGATACACCAAATTTGTTTCCAAGTACAAAAGATTGAAGAGAGTAAAAAGATGGATTATTCGCCGGAAATACTTCTCATGCCTCATAACTATTTGGAATGGAAACACAAAATTTTGCTTCATATTAGATGCAGAGGCTTGTAAAAAATTACATGGCAATGGAAGTAGAGCCTGATTCTATCGATGAGAAAAATGGCTTTCTCAATAAACAAGATATGGCCATAGGAAGTATCAACATGCCTGTTTCTCCCGAACTTTTCCATCAAGTATATGAAGAATCACAATGATTAACTCCAAATGAATTATGGACCAGATTGGTTATTCTATTTGGGAATAAAGAATATTGTGAAGATTTCATGCAAGAGATCGAACAGATAGAGCCAAAAGAGAAGCCATCAGAAGATCAATCCTCTTATTATGAAGAGTCTTCTACAAAAGTATTTGCAGAAATTTGTAATCCATTAATTGAAGATGATGTCTACTCCATTTCAGATTTGTTTTCTGAAATTCATGTGGAAAATATATAGCATGCATCTCAGGAGTCAAAAAGGGAGTTGTGCACATCAGACTCCATTTTGATATTTTTTTAGCACAATTTGCAGAAACAAATTGGATATTTTAATTCCTCTTGGGAAAATATCCAATTTCAAAAAACAATCTTCCGAAACGGAGTCCAGGAACTGAAGTTATGATCGTTTCAAAATCAACAAAATTTCAGCGTTTTCCGGAAACAGTAGTACGGTTTTCAAAATTTCATCCAAAATTTATTTGGATATTATTCATTACAATAAGATAAAGTTGATATGTGTGGAAATATCAATGATGCATATACTTTATCAGATCCATGCAGACATCTACATCTTCAACAAAATCTTCAAAGAACACAAACTTGCACAGTTGTGAGGTCTTCTTGGAGTGAAGGACATGGTTGCTTAGTAACTTCCTTTTGTTCCTTATCATTTTTTATTTAATGCATTGTAATTTGAGGGGGGGTTTTGTTCCCATGATGTTTTCCCTCTTTCCTCATTTAGTTTAGTGTCTCTTTTGTATTTGGGTACCTAACATGGCCTCGTAATCGGGACCCATTCTTTATTTTCACCATAGTGATGTTCAGGGGGGGTGTTGGAGTTACTTCACACACACCTAGGATTTAATTTTACTAAGGGTATTCCTTGTTTATTAGTCATAATTAGTCATTATCCAGTCTCCTATATTTTAGGGGAGAATATTCCACCTAGAGAATATTCTCTTTCAGTTGACACTTCAGTTTGACTAGTTGAGTTGATTTTAGATGTCACATTGGTTTTGTCACCATGAAACATTGGGATCATCACCAACTCACTACTCTTTGTTCAGTCAGTTAACTGAAGACTAGTTGACTAGTTAACTCAGCTAGGTGGCAGTTCACTCCCGTAACTACCTGAGAGACTAGACTAGATGGAAGTTTACTCTTATAACTATTGGTGTGTGTCCATATCAATCTAGACCACCACTATGGCTCATTAGTTACTCATTTATCCTATATATATTGTAAATTATTCACTCTTTGGGTGTGGAATACCGTTAATGAGAATTCTTCCATTCTTTCTCTCTTGCTTCTTCTTTCTTAATTTCTCTCTGCAAATGTGTGTAGTATTTTCTAGCTAGATCTATTATGTGCAGGTTCAACACATTTATGATAATTTGTCCTAATTCAATCAAGGTGTTAGGGATGGAAGTGTTATTGATATTAACTCTAACAACTAGACTTCTAGGATCTATGCCCATGATTTGTTTTCCTAACATTAGATCAACCAATTTCCCAATCACATGGTTAGTATTAGGGTGCTTCTTATTTCTCCTTAATTTTCTTAGGAAAATTTATTTGATATCCTTGGCATAAATTGAGACATCCTTAATGTATTGAAATAAAGGGGTATTAACACACACATTTCTTAATTCCCCTAGAAAGTCATTTTTTGTGATGTGGGGGTATCATCTATGCATAATATATCTAGATATGGAAGAATTGGAACTGATCCTTCCAAGTGTGGTTGGATGATATTCCCAAAATTAAATAACCCTCTAGTAGACTTAACCATTTTTTAAAAACATCAAATTACATATGGCCTTCAAATAAAGGAATACCGAAATTAACTTGTACCTTAAATGGACTTACACCTCCAAAGTGATTGTTGGTTGAAGGTGCCTCTATCAGTATTGGAAAATGATGAAGGAAATGGGAGAAATTGTCCATCATATCATTCTTTTAGTTAGTTAGATAAAACTCAACTAACTTTTAGTTAGGGGAATAATTAATATAATACTAATAATAAGGGTCTTTTAATAAATAATAACTCGTAGGTGGGACCCCTTGTGACTCCCTTTAGTTTCTTAACAAAAATAAACATAACTAGTCAATCCATCAAACACATACCTCCTTGTGGTTTCTATCATCATTCTCATAATTTTAAAATTAAATATCAATGATATTTTTGAACCATATTCAAACATATAATATCCAAAAACTCCAAAAATAGTATGTTGTCTAAAAATTCAGCAATCAATTGTTCTCAACAAATCAATAATAAAATATACTTGAAAACCATATTTGCCACTTTAGGAGGCAATTTTCCCTTTGTTTCTGATGTCTCCCTTTGACCTTCCTGAATTAGCCTTAGGCTATGTGGAGCCTTTAGGCTTGATCTCACTGATGACATGAGAAAATTCATCTCTCAAGTGCATGTGGGATGAAACAGATTTGGCTGAATCACTTGAGGGAGAGGAGGGGGAAGCAACAACTTTTTCTTTGTCATGCGTGTGGTGGGATTCGGTTTTGATTCTTTTGCCTACGTGGGAGGACTGTACAGGTGAGTGTGCAGGGTAAACTTGGAAATTTGAGTTAACCGGTGGAGGAGGAACATGTGGATACAAATTGGGCCAACCACAATGTTGGGAGACTATTGGGTGAACAATCTCTTGCCATTCGTCATTCTCAAGAACTTCAAGTTGCAATGAAACATGAGGGGGGGAAGGGATACCAAGAACATGTTGGGTTTGGAAGGGAGGCCTTTTTGGCCTAGGTTGGACTACCCATTGTCTAATCCAATTGAAAAAATCCATCTTGGAAGCGCTAGTTTAAATCTTGTGGATCTACATCCAAATGTAGCGAGAATCTTAGCCTTCTAGGCCCTCTGTTCCAATTCCCTCTTCCCATGTTATTTCGGCCATGGCTTCCTCTGTTGAATAATCTCATCCTGTATGTAGTTTTTATCATCAACTAGCTTCTTAAACAAACCATACATGATATCTCTTAATATGAAACAAAGTTTGGCTCATCAATCACATCAGACCCATGCAATCCAATCCATAAAATCCATTTAATAATTATCAATGAGAAGGGAACGAATAAGAGTTCTGGGATATCTGAGGAGATTGTATTGAGAGGAAAAGTGATAAAATGAAAGGGAGTAAGAACATGATTACTGCTCAAAAAATCATTCAATAATCAACTGGGTTACAATAAAAAAATCATATCAACTGTGATCCATCTTTGTGTTATTTTTAAATGTTTTAATATAGAGTTTCCATTTAATTTTAAGAACGGGGCATGCAAAGTGAATATGGGATTGTGAGAGGATTAGTAATGAGCAAAAAAGTGAGAAAATGACACGGGATTTAATGGATAATGTTCATAAAAAAAATTAAATAATCAATAATCATAACTTTGTATTAAAATCAATTGAAAAAGAACCAACATTCATTGTTTCTCAATTGTATACCAAACTTCTTGTTGTTCGAATAATTAAACTTCCTGGAATTTCTTAATTCATAACAGTCTATGAAATCATAACTTATAAAAAAAACCTTTCCATTCAAGAGTCTTGTTTAATAAAACATTGATCCCTTATTTATTTCTTTTTTCTTTTAAAAATATTCAAAAAATTCACAACAATATGCTCGACATCTATCCCTGATAATCCATAATGCACCAGGATAACAATCAACAATCAAGCCCATTTAAAATGTACACAAGTCTCTTCTCAAAATGTGAAAAGACTTCAAGGCATGCCTGATTATACATAGTCTTCATCATATCAATCAAAAAATCTTGAAATGAAACAATAGTCAACTAAAACATAAACCTTGAGCCTTATCTATGTGGGCATAAATTTATTTTTAAAACCATTGCTAATCTGTATGATGATTCGAATATAATATATGAAGCAAACAAAACCAGACAACACACAAACATCATTTTAAAACTTGCCAGAACCCTGATCGGGCTTAGCAAAAGCCACACAGGTGTTTTCATATCCAATCATGACCACACTGGATAAAACATAGTGAGTGAAACCATAATGAATAGGAATATATCCCTTGAGTGTATACAAGTGCATGTTTCATTATAATTCAAAAAAATTTACCATACAAGGACGAGACAAAGACTCGACGAGAGAGCATGTGTTTTAAATACCTCCATAACCATTTCACTGATACCCAATACTTGACAACCTCAGAAGGTGCTCGAGGTGAGAAAAGACAATGGAGTCTAAATCAAGCTCTTTCAAAATCAAATATAGGGAAGAAACAAGAGCTCGTTCATGTTTTAAACAACAACACATAGAATTAACGATCTTTCGAGACTTATATCAACCACAGGAAAAAATATCTTTCGAAAAATACATAGTAGTGAGTCATACCATATTTACTTATCACTCCATGTCTCGGTAACAGAACCAATAGTTAACACGCAAGGAGAGAAAAGACAAGTGATAGTAAAATAACCCAGTGCACATGGTGCATTTAATACTTGAAGAGAAGAGATGAGGGTTAAACTTAACAGAGGTGGGTGTTCAAACACAGTGACAATGTCTCTTCCCAATCACTTGAGAGATTAATATCTTTTGAAAGCAACAACAGTGAAGACACACATATCCCTTTAACAAAGTGCCAAGATAAAACTTGTATCAATCAAAAACCCACACAGACCTGTGTTAATATTTGGGTGACCAAGAAAGACTGAACTTTGGTATGCTTCTAGTGAAAAGAAAGTAAGAGAAGCCATCGACGCCACTAGGGGTTTGAAGAAAAGAACACAACGATTGTTGACAACTTCTCTGGGACTGGGTGAGGGTTACCAGAACAACTGAGAGGAAACAAGTTAATGGACAATGATACATAATAAAAAAAACCTCAATCATCAACCCAGAGCCATATGGCATCACCATTATTATTATTCCACAGAGAATCATCATAAAATTAATACTAACCAAGAAACCACCAACGCGTAACTTAATAACACCCACTGCTCTGATTATAATTTCCAACAATTTATAGTCACCACAAAGAGCCATAACACAGAGTTACACACAAAATCCAAAGCATCATTGGGCCATCATTTGGTTCATACAACAGAGAATACATCATGGATGGAGAGAAAAAGGATCATACATGTGGAAAAACACTTAAATGGCAAGTTGGTCAAGCCTCCCTTCCAAAAACCTAAAAACACGGATCTTCACAACCAATAGAGAAAAACATGCAACAATGGAACAATGCTAGGGTGATATGCGATAGGTAATGTATGGAGTGAAATTCAGTAAATTCACATCTCTCCCATCACCTGGCCCATTCAATTCGAAGTACGAAACATCCCAATAAGAATCACATTCACCAACAATTAAACCATATAACCAATGTGTATTCAATGCCAAACCATTGTGAAATCTAAAAAATATCCATTGCATAATGCACCACCCAATATAGTTTACACGTTAACCCTTGCCATAACTCCATGCCATAATACATATTAAAAATTCTATATGTGCCTCCATTCAAATCTATTGAAATTTGCATAGTCCATTAACCAACAAATAGCATAATAGTTAGGAATAACACTAATTTCCCTTAACCTTTCCATTCGAACTTGCATATAGTATTTTATTATAGCTCAAATATATAACTTATTTCCCTTTGTTACACTTTAGGATCTTTTGATAATCTGTTTTCTTTGTTTTGATCATGCTACCATTAAAATATATCTTGCATATATGTGGCTAGGTAATCGATCATAAGGATTAGTGACAACATTAAATCATAGCAACTGTAAATAACATGCTCCTCATAACCATAAAATTGTTTTGTGTCACAAAAATCATTCCAAAAAAATGCATCACCCATGTAGTATCATGTCAAATGAAACCAAGTCTACATCGTAAAAAATGTAGGACTGTGTAGGCATCATAAAAAACAACAACAAAACATGTGTAATATGTCTATCCTTGCGCCTCTAGTCTACAAGGGGGTTCCACCTACTAGTATTATATTATTAGCATAGTTAAATAATAGCGTTTTAATAATAATTTGCGAGCAGAATTCATCGTTACGATTTTAATCGTCAACAAACTGGCGACTCCACAAGGAAATCTATTTCCAATAGATCAAGAACTCAGAATGTTGGGTTTCACTGAAGAAGTAACATTATATCAAGAAGATATAAATCAAAATAATTATGTTGTTGGATTACTAAGAGGGAGGGTGAATCAATAATAGACAAATTTAATTATTTTTCACCATAAAAGGAAAGTGTTATATCAATGTAGCATTATCATCCAATAGTTGCAGAGTAAATAAAAAATGAACAAATGAGAAATCACACACATACACAGTACACCAGTGTTTTATGTGGAAACCCAAAGCAAGAGAAAACCACAGAATGAATTTTCTTATATGTCTTTAAGAATTACATTCATTGGAAGCACCAACTCCCTTTGTTTTACAACTGCAACTGGAAGGAGGCTCCAACCCCCTAGTTTCTCAGGCTACAACCTAAGGGAAGCTCCAATTCTTCAATTCTCTCGCTACAACCAGAAGGAGGTTAAAACCCCTATATTCTCAGACTACAACTGGAAGGTGGCTACAACCACCTGTCCTTGCCCCGTCCAACCGCCCCGACGTATAAGTAGAATGATGGAACCACTGTCAAACTATCACTGTGAGATATACAACTATAAACATGTACCAATAACATGAACCATGCATCAACCATGCATCAAGTTGTACCTCAACCTGTACTATAAAAAAGTGAATCAACCATGTACCAACCTGTACCAAACAACATGAAATGAACATGTACCATAAACATGTGCATCAACCATGCACCAACCTGTACCTCAACCTGTACCATGAATAAGTGCATCAACCATGCACCAAACCTGTACTAATAACCTGTCACAACAACCTATCCAAAAAACCTATCACAACAACCTATCTCATCAATCTTATCAACCAAATCAGATATACTCATCAAGATCAATCACCAAGACAACTATCAAAGATGTGCATCAACCAAGCATAACACAACAACTCATCATTGTTGGTCACTATAATTGCTTATTTAACTAAACAATCAAGTGCTACATAAATTGTCAACCCAGGGAAGTCTGTTATTTCAAAGGTAATCACGCACTATATATTCTCAATCTCAAAAGCAACCTAGAGTTGTAGTAAAAACATATTAATCACACTTTGCCTTGAACAAACTAAAGTTCTATCTTGAATTACAGGAAAGCAATCTACCTATTGCAGAGCTCAATGTTTAAAGAAATAATTGCCCAAAGAATCCTGGATTACATTAAGAAAATAACAACCTGGAAAAGGAATCTTTCAAGACACTGCAAAAGGAAAGACCCGCTATTCTATAACCAGAGAATAGGACCCTATTCCCAAAGAAGGAATCTTCAGCACCTGTTTCCGATCATCACACTTCATGAACTCATTGCTTAACTGAAATAATTGACACACACTGAAGGCTAACTATTTCTAACAGAGAACAGGACCCTAATTCCTAAGCATGAATCTTTAGCACCTATTTCTGATTAGCACACTTTCATGAACTCATTAAAATAATTGGCATACACTGAAGGCTAACTATTTCTAACAGAGAACAGGACCCTAATTCCTAAGCAGGAATCTTCAACACCTGTTTCTGATTATCAAAGTTTCATAAATTCACCAAGCAGGATTGCTAACTAGAATGATTAACAGTTACCCAAGCATGAATCGTATGAAAACAATGTAACAATTGGTAAAGAAGAGTTTCAGCAAGACAGAGTTCAATAAAGTTGTGTTTCAGCAAAACATAATTTAATCAAGGCATGAACAAAAATAACACTAACACACTACAAAGCTAATGGGTGAATCTTGTGAAGAAGGTGGGCCCTCCCTTCTCACAAGATTCCCCTGGAACGAAAGGAACTAGAGAGAAATGCTCAGAACAGTCTTTTATTCATCTATCAACTGTATCATATTACAATCTGACGTGAAACACATCCTTCTCCGTAAAATCCTTCCTTAGTAAAAACAGAAGATGATCCTAATGATGATTTCCTCTTATTTAAAGAGGAGAATCCCTTCGATAGAATTTGATCAACAAATTACAGGTGTACATATGAGTCCTAGTCTTAGTCAGATCGAATTTCTAAACTGGAATAGGATATCCTAGTCTCCCGCAACAAAATGCTATTACAAGTGCTGAGTGAGGTGTTGTTTTTGCAGCTGGAGTAATAGCTTCTTTATTTGTCTTCTTGTTACTGTTGTTGTATGTTGTTTTAGCATCACAAATCGTGGGCTATTTCAGCCATGGGATTTGCGTTCTGACTGTTTCAGCAATTTGGTCTCAGGGAACAGCGATGGTCAATGCTAGCTCGAGGTGCGGTTGTTGTGGTCAATGTAACCGTTTTGTGTTTCTTTTTCAGCATCGTAGACCATGGAGGGTGTGACAGCTTCTTCTATGATTTGTTTTTTCGGCATCGTAGACCATGGAGAGTGTAGCAGTTGTTGTTTCAGCATCATAGTCCACGGAGAGTGTAACAACTTCTTCTGTGTGAGTTGTTGTTTCAACATCATAGTCCACGGAGAGTGTAACAACTTATTGTAAGTTGTTGTTTCAACATCGTAGTCCACAGATTGTTTCAACCACAGGGTTTGCGTGCTTTAACTGTTAGCGATGGGCCTCAATGCTAATCTGCAGTTTGAACTGTTTCAACACTTATATATTTCTGATCAATGGTTAAGTACAAGAGTAATGTAAAATTATATGCAAAACAGATTAAACATATAGTAAAGAGAAGAGATGTTGTATACCTTTGGAAAGATAGGGTAAGGTGATAATCTGAGTGAAACAAGGTTTAAAGGTAGCAAAAAGTGTGGGAAAAAAGGTACATTGTATGGTCCTAACATCCCCGCCAACTTAAAATGTTGCATGTCCTCATGCAACTTCATTCTGAATCAGAATCTGAATACCGACTCTGAGCGTGCAAGTTACTCAAGCAATAGTTGTGGAAGGTGATGTCTGTTGGAGCTCTGAACCCTTGAACACGTTGTAACCTTTGCCAAGATACTATTTCGGCCTTCTTGGGCAACTTATAATGGACTTGATATTTCTCTGTTGGCATCCAGAGGATAGGAAAATGAAACCGATACCCTATCCATCTTTCAACACATTGTTGAACACACTTGATGTAGCTAGGTACCCTGGAGATTGCTATCTCAAGATTTGTGGGGCTAAAAGGATTGTGTTCCTATCTTTTCTCAGTATATTGTTGCCAAAACATGTTATTTGCCTGTAGGGCAGAAATCTCTGTTGATTTAATGAAATGTTGACACTCCTGAAACACCGATGTCTATAGTTGCTGAATGTGTTGAGTCGTCCCTGGTTTCTTTAAAAACTGATAATACTCTATAACAAAGGTGGCAACATTTTGTGGTTCTGCCCTTATCTAGAGAAGGCGATTATCCTCATTGTGCTTGGCATCTAAGAAGTCATCCTGCCATATAATCTAATTGTTAAGGAAGGAGGTGAGTGCGCTAATCTGGATGTCACCAACAAGAGGATTAAGGTTCAGTTGTCGGTTCTCAGGGATGGCCTCATTATGAAAATATGCCTCACAGAGGAGGTGTTGATCCATAGCAGAGGCTTCTACAAAGGTTTTAATAAAATCTGTTGGATTTAATACTGCATGGGGTCTGCCTTCTTTGACTGATTTGATTTGAAACCATGTAAGTCGTTCCATTAGGAAAAGAGAGTAATTGCAGGATGGTTTCCTTGCAGCCAATAGCTTTTGTGCCAAGTCAAATATCAGCAGCAATCTGCCTTTTAGCTCTTTATTCTATTTCTTAAGGATAAGAGATTCCTGGTTTGTTTTCTCCAAAGCTTCCCAATTTGAGTAGATATGATTTATCCAGATCTTTTTGTGTTCCTGCAGGCTTTTGGCATGTGTAACAACAGACTCTTTTTTCCATTTCTGTATTATTGCCTTCTCATGCCATGGCTGAGTTTGTGTTTAAGCATTGCAAGTAATAGGCTGAGGTAGGGTCTGAGTGGTTTGTTCCACAAAGGTGTGGGTATTGATCTGGCTGGGAGGGGCAAATTCATCAATAGGGAATGTTTGTGCAACTTTATTAACAAAAGAAGGGGTTTCATATTCGACATTTGTTGCAGGCCAGGGCTCAGTTTTAATTTTGGAAGGTCCTGCTGGTCCTTGTGTAACAACAGGGTATTCTTCTTTGACTGTAAAAGTCAAAGGTCCAGGGGAAGCTCCTGGCATTGGAATTTGATTTACTTTGTAGCCTGCTTGATAGTAGATGTCCCCACATTGACTGCACATATATTCTCTACACGGATTCTCTGGTGTAGTTTCCTCTAACATGGTCACTATGTGAGCTAGGGTGTACAAGTTAAGTTCATTCTCATAAGCTTCCTTTGCCACAGCTAGCTCTTTCTTGTAGGCTTCCAGTTCATACTTTAGGAACTCATTTTCTTGTAAGACAGAGGCCATTGTTGGTTCTGGTTGAGGGGTGATTGGTTCTTGTGTAACAGTCACAGCCTCACTAGCTGGTTCTTGTGGAGCAACTACAAGATCTGCAGCTGATGTTTCAGCTTCTTGATGTAAAGAAAATAATGTTGCAGCTCCATGGGCATCTGATTCCTATGTCTCAATAACAATATCAACAGTTGGTTCTTGTGTTTCAATTATAGCTATTTCTTGTGTGACAGCTATAGCTGGTTCTTGTGTTTCAACCACTGAATGAGTAGCTGGTTCTTGTGTTTCAGCTACTAAATGGGTAGTTGTTTCTTATGTTTTAGCTACTGAATGAGTATCTGGTTCTTGTGTTTCAGCTACTGGGTTTGAAATGGATGATGTCGCAACATACTGGGCATCTGGTTCTTGTGTTTCAGTGCCCGTGAGTGGAATAGGTAAAGATTCTGGAATTTGGGATGTAGGAGGTCTACGGGGTATTAGTCATATGGGTTGGGGGTCTAGGGCAATGGCAGTAGTGGCTGCCCTTGTTGAGGTCCTTGTTCTTTTTCTTTGTAAAAAGGGTGGAAATAAAGGAATTTTCTTTCATTTACATGGGGTTTTTTCCTCAATGACGAGACAGGGAGAATTGTCTGGTTCAGAATCATCGCTAAAAATATGAAGGGTAGGAGTGGATGATTCTGGTAAAGTGTGGGGTGGGCTTGGTATGGTAGGGGGGTTAATTGGACTGATTGGGTCTGTAGGTGGACTGTTAGGTACTTCTGGAGAATCTGGAGGGTTTTGTGGTTGTTGTTCCTGCAAATTTTCAAAAATTTCAGTAGCTTCTTGGGGATCTATGGGTGGATTGTTTAGTGGAGGGTTTTGTTGAGAAAAACTCCTTTGGATAAGTAGTTGAACAAGACGGTGATGGGTGAGTGAAAGGGCAGGATCTTTAGCCTTCTTACAGTAGTGCGACATATTTTTAAGACAACCGAGCAAATAATAGGGAATGTTCACAAATCTATCATGTCGTAAATGAGACAAGAGGACAAAATCGTGGTGGTAGACTACCTGGTATCGGCCTTCATAGGTGAGGTAGTTTTTGATGAATTTTGCAACTTCTGGCCATGGAGGCAGCAACAAGATGAGTCAGACACCCCGACCTTTAGGTTCAATTTGTTCCCCTGACAAGAGGAAATCCTGTTGGGCATTTGGGATGATATGTTTGCGGCTGAACATGCGAATGCCATTGGTAGGGAGACCCAAAACTTGCGCTATATCCTCTTTTGTAACTGAAATCTGAACCCCTTGAACAATGGAATGGTCTTCCTGGAGATTTTGAGCAAATTAGAGAACCTTTTGTTGATCATACCACTGGAGTCTCTAAAAATAACTGAGCCATCCTTCTTGCAGAAAAATTTGATAGGCTTCTGGATACAGTTCTAACAGGGCTGTTGTGGTCGGTTCGTAACGTATAACAGAGCCTCCCATAGCTACCAGCCCGGTAAAATACACCGTCAAATAGTTGAGTAACAACTTCTGTGCAGAGTGAGTTTTTCGAGTGAAGGCATGCAAATGGTGGTGAAACAAATGAAAGGATGGTAAATAGGAATGGTGGTGGTTGATACGTGTGAAATGATGGTATAAAGTTCTATATTTCATCCCCCCCCTTTAAGTGCAGCTCATCATGATTTTACATGAGTGGTAATGATGAGTTGGAATCTTCTCATTAACTATAGCTTAATTGTATTTACATAAAATTTACATACCTCGCCTTTACCTTTTGATTCGTGCTTCAAACAAAATATAGTGCCTGTCCATAATAGTTCTGCAGTGGCCGTGGCGGGGACTTTTGATTTGTTAGATGAATTGTATGAAGGATTTGTTGACTGGAAGGACAAAATGTAATATGAGAGCACAAAAGCTTATTGACAGAAAATGCCGAAAAGTTGGTGTTTCAACCATAGAAAGAAGGGCGAAACAATTGTTGAATGGTGTTGTTTCGTCAATGGAAACTGTGAAGAATTGATGGACTGTAGTGTTTCGGAAATGGGGATAAAGCGAAACGTTGCTGACAATGATGTTTCAGCAATGGGAAAATGGTGAAAGGTTGTTGAACAGTGGTGTTTCAGCAATGGGGAAAATGGTGAAAGGTTGTTGAACAGTGGTGTTTCAGCGATGGGGGAAATGGTGAAAAGTTGCTGACAATGGTGTTTCAGTAATGGAAAAATGGCGAAGGGTTGATGAACAATGGTGTTTCAGCAATGGGGGAGCTTTGTTCTTCTTGAAGTATGATCTTCCTTCCTTAGTAGGCCTTTTCTTTGATCGAGAATCTGCAAAAATCAATTGTAACATGGTATTTCTTGACAGGGATTATTAGTAAACGAAATATAATCTAATACTAAAGAAATTAAATTAAAAGAATTAATTGCAATGAGGGGTAGGAGCCCCCTCTAAAAGGAGGTAATGAGAGTCTTCCACACATGTGGCCTTAAAATTGTCTTTGGAAATAAGGCACTGGTACAGATGGAGCCGATGACCATTTACAAGTAACGATGTTTTAGAGTCATCTATTGTGAGGAGCCTTACTATTCCATTGGGGAAAACAGTGTCTACTTCGTAAGGTCCAAGCCATCTTGTACATAGTTTCCCTTGAAATTATTTGAACCGAGAGTCATACAGTAGGGCCCAATTACCTTTTTGGAACTGCTTATGCTTGATAGTTTTGTCATGCCATTTTGATCTTTGATGTTCAATCATAGTTGTCTAATGAATGGCATCTAGTCTTTTTTCATCCAATTCATTAAGTTGTTGCAACCTGGTTGTCTGTGCATTGGTCAGATCAAGGTTGACAAATAAGGTAGTCCTTAAGGTTTTGATTTCAAATTCCATAGGAAAGACAACACTCTTTCCATAGACTAATTCATAGGGAAAGAATCTTGTAGTATTTCTCCAGGTAGTTCTGTAGGCCCATAATGCTTCAGGGAGCCTATGAGACTAGTCCTTTCTGTTTTCCTTCATTGTTTTTGTGAGAATGGCTTCTATTACTTTATTTGTGCTTTCCACCTATCCATTGGTTTGTGGGTGGTATGCTTTAGTCATTCTATGCTGAATATGATATTTTTGAAGGGTGGCTTTAAAACCATGAGAAGTGAAAGGAGGTCCTCCATCTGTAACTAATTCTCTTGGCACTCTAAATCTGATGAAGATGTCTTCAAATAAGAAATCTATAACTGCTTCTTCGATCACTCTATGGAGTGCTTTAGCTTCTACCCATTTTGTCATATAGTCTGTGCAGACCACTATGTAAAAATTTTTATTGGATGGGGGGTTAATGGGTCCTACGAAGTCTAAGGCCCATCTTTCAAATGGTTCAAGTACTATCTGGGGGTTTAATGGCATATCATCTCTATGATTAGGTTGGCCCATTCTTTGGCAACTATCACATGCATGAACATATTTCTTTGCATCTTTCAAAAGTGAGGGCCAATAGTACCCCATCCTGAGAATTTTATGTGTTGTTCTCTTATCAGCAAAATGCCCTCCACAAGGGCCATCATGACAAGATTTTAGTAGGCCATAAACCTCATCTTCTCTAATACACCTTCGGATTTCTTGATCAGGTCCTGTATGGAAAAGACACCCACTTATCCAGCTGTACCGAGCACTTTGTTGAATGATTCTTCTTTTCTCTTGGTGGGATAGGTGTGGTGGTAACTTCCCTGCAACCAAGTAGTTAGCGATGTCTTCATACCAATGTGAGTGAGAAGAAACTGCAAATAGATATTCATCAGGGAAGGAATCATCTACTGGGGTATCATCATCAGGTGTCAACCGAGAAAGGAAATCAACAACTACATTTTCTTTTCCTGGTCTATCTACAATTGTACTATCAAATTCTTGCAATAATAGTAACCATCTGGTGACTCGAGCATTTGTGATAGGTTTGTTCATTAAATATTTGATAGTTGAGTGATCAGTATGGACAAGAGTAGAGTAGCCAGTAATGTAATGTCTAAATTTATTAATAGCATAGATAACTGCTAAGAATTCCTTTTCGATGACTGTATAATTGAGTTCAGCAGGATTCATATTCTTGCTAATGAAATAAATAGCATAAGGGAGATGATTTTCTTCTTGTCCCAAGACAACTCCTATTGCAGTATCTGAAGCATCAGAGGATATATGAAAGGGGAGTGTCCAATAAGGTCCTCTAAGAATAGGAGCTATAGATAACTGATGTTTAAGTGTATTAAATGCTTCCTGACAAGAATTAGTCCATTTGAATTCAACATTTTTCATCAGTAACACAAACAGGGGAGAATCTATTTTGGAATTTTTTTTGATAAATCTTTTGTAGTATTTAGCATGTCCTATAAAACTTCTTACCTCTGTTTGGGTTTTGGGAGTAGGAAGGTCTTTAATGACTTGTATCTTGGATGGATCCACCTGAATTCCTTGAGATGAGATAAAATGTCCAAGCACTATTCCT
>JZKD02S1915895.1:197775-215762 GCA_000966675.3 Picea glauca
CAAACTTTTCTTTAGTCTCACATGACTAGTTTTGGATTAGTCAACAACCCTAACTTGAAATAATCATAACTATGTACATGTAATGAATTAAGATCTGAAAATAGTACACAATGTTATTCAATGTGTTTTATGCAATTCCTATAGGTGTCACTACTTGGAAACTCTTTGAAAAATAGTTATAGCAAAAATGGCATACCTTGTTGAATTATGGCTTATTCTAGAGAGAGAACTTCTAGAGCATGCCCTGCATGGAATATTTGTTGTATAGATATGAAAATTTTACACAGAATACTATAGAATGTACTCTAGCCAACACTTTGGTCTTACTTAATTGGGATCTTTTATGAATAAGTTATGACGTTTTTACCCGAAACACATGTTTTAGACTAGTTTCAGGACTAGCCACAAACCCGATTTTCCACTGAGTGTAAATCCAAAAATACAACGAACCACAAGTTGGAATTCATACCATAACTAATTGGATATGTTTTCTCAATGGCCTTAGAAAGCATCAATAAAAGAATTTATCCTCCCTTGAATTTCGTCCTTTTTTGCTTCAACATCTCTCTAAAATTCCGCTTAGATATCCTTTGGTTACCTCAGTCACATGTAGATCTTCAATATGCTCAAGTGTGATTTAAAATGAGAGAGCCTTGCCTCTTATTTATGCTTTCATGTAGCTTCCTCAAGGGGTTACCTTTTAACCATCTTAGCCCACTTTCCTTATTTTAGGGTTAACCAAGTTCTAACCACTTGTCCAATTAGTAATTTATCCATTAAATTTATTATTTAAATAATTTATTTTGTATCCAGTTTGACTTGTAGTACACTCATCACTTCCCTTTACCTCAATGGGTTACCTTCTAACCATCTTAAACAACTTTCCTTATTTTAGGGCTAACCCACTTCTAACCACTTGTACACTTAGTAATTTCTCCATTAAATTTATTATTTAAATAAATTATTTTTCATTCACTTTGAATTATAGTATACTCATCACTTCATTTTATTATTTACCTTCTAAAATATCTTAAACCACTTTGACTACTTTGACCTTTTGGGGCTTCTAGATGACTCTTGAGGGTTCTCCAACTTCAAATTGTCATAAATTTCCAACTGTGAGGAGTTATGTGATGTTCCACATACCACTGGAAATGGCATGACATGTACTATTCATCTGGAATACTCTTTCCTACAAATATATCAAAACGCATACCATTATCCATCAAACAAACTTGGGTCCATTACCCAAACCTGGGTTCTCCAACTTATCAAGTCCATAACTCTCTAAACGTGAGGAGTTAGTGACGTTTCACATACCATCGGGCATGGAATGATATGTATTATCCATCTAGAATATTCTTACCTTAAAATATATTAAAACTTATACCATTATACATGAAACAACCTTGGGTCCATTACCCAAACCTAATTTCTACCGGAATTCGCTACTGGACTTTCACCAAGGGTTTACATCAATCACTAAGGGTTGATATCAATCTACAATATCACTCTCCAATGGTTGACATCAATGCCAACTGACAATACATACCAATTTTCCATCAACCTAAGCCAATTGTTTGACAATCGCCCCCTTTGGCATTGAGGGAAACACCAACATTGATGGAAACACTTAGTCATGATAACATTCATGCTTACACTCCTCATCAATGTTTCTATCTCTCTCCCTTTGACATCAATGGAAAAGGGTATCTCCCTTTGGGGCTGGTCCCCTTGACTGAACTTTCCTTGGGTTGCTCCCCCTGTCTACATGTTGTGCTCTCTCTCCAAGAATTTATATCCTACATCTGATAAATCTATCCCCCTTTGTCATCAATGGAAAATGTATCTTTCCTTCCAGGGCTACTACCCCTAACTGAACTGACCTTTGGGATACTTCCCTTGACTCAAATCTTCCTGAAACTAATCTCCCAACTTGTGTTGTCCTCTTTATGGTGCTTCCTCATGTAAATCTAATACATATAATATAAGCATTCAAAAGAATTCATTTTGGAGTAGAAATTGCTCTGAGTCTCTAGTGAAGATACTCAAAGGATTCCCTTGGAAGCGGCTTTGTAAAGATTTCTTCCACTTGTTCTTTTGTACCCACATATTTAATTCTAATATTCTTCTTTGCAACTTGTTCCCATAGAAAGTGATACTTAATTGGAATGTGCTTCATCTTGGATTGCATCATCCGGTTCTTTGAGATACTGATGGTTCTTGTATTATCACAATAGATTGGAATGGGCTCATCATACTCAACCTATATATCTGTTAGAGTTTGTTTCATCCAAAGAACCTGTGTACAACATGTTTTTGCTACAATATACTCGACCTAAGATGTAGATAAATATATTGATGATTGTTTCTTTCTTAGCCATGAAACTAAACAGTCACCCAAGTATAATGGTGCTCCACTGGTGCTTTGTTGGTCATCAATACAACCTGCCCAATCTACATCTGTGTAGGCAATAAGTGATAGATCCTTTCCTTTTGGATACCATAATCCAATTTTTTTTTTCCTTGGAGATATCTGAAAATCTTCTTCACTTCTAATACATGTGATTCCTTTGGTGCTACTTGAAATCATGCCACATGTCCAAGTGCTTGCAATACATCTGGTATGGATGTTGTCACATATAGTAGGATACCAATCATTGACATGTATTTCCTCTGATCTGCAGACTTTGAATCATCATGTTTTCTCAACTTGCAACTCATTTGCATGGGAGTGATAACTGGTTTGCAATCTTCCATTATGAACATCTTTAGCATTTCTCTGATATACTTGGTTTGAGAAATTAAAATTCCTTGGTTGCTTTGATGTATCTAAAGTCCCAGAAAGAAGGATAGTTCTCCAAGTAATAACATTTCAAATTCATTCTGCATATCCTTTGCAAATTCCTGGCTTAACCTGTCATTAGTACTTCCAAAAATAATAACATCAACATAAATTTTCATTAATAAAATACTACCTTGAGTTACCTTGATGTAGAGGTTGTTGTCTATGCTTCCTTTCCATAGTTCGTACGAATTGTGTAATTTTTTTTTTAGCATTACTCTGTTTTGAATGTGAACTATTGTATGCACTACATGTGTCCAAAAAATATCTGTCAATTTGGAATCCATTAGCATTGCTTGATCCATTTCTTGTGTAATTATCATCCATTATGATAATGTTCCTTTGTCTCTAAACCACTCTTTGAACCAATCTGTGAATCTATGCTCTCGTCCATTGTCATATATCTTTCCAAACCTGCTAAGTATTCTTATAAATCCATCTCTGTCCATATTGTCCAAGACTCTACTTGTGCAACTGTCCATAATGCTGACCCATTTATCACTATACTATCATGAAGTCTTGATTAATCTATCAAATTGTACTTCGGCTAACTGACTGTTCTGGATCTGTCTTCTCAAACTCTGCAAGCTGCTCGAAGGATGGTTCTTTGTTCTATCACAACTATCACATAGACTCCCCCTGTCTAATATTCATATTACATGGGAGTCTCTAACTCAGATGGTTTCGAGCAATTCCTTCTTTGATGTGTATTAATCATCATCTTCATTGGTAGATTCATCATATCTATGAGCTCTTCTTTCTTTATTTTTGTGGATTCATATTTCACTACAATGCTTTAAAGTACAATCTGTTGAACTTGTTCCTTATTTACATGTCCTTCTTTTCTTTCAATTATTTTCCAAATCTTTTTGTATCTGACATCTTTCTTTTTATCTGTAGAATTTTCTTCATCTCATTTTATTTCCAATCTTGTGATCTTTGGGACCTGGTATTTGTTCACATGTTCTTCATGTTTTCTTATCCACACTTTCTTACATTTAATATTGGTGTTACCTTTCATGGAAGTATCAATCATACTTCTACAATCACTAGTTATGTGTCCATAGTTATGACATGTGTAACATTCAATGTTACATGGGGCCACATATGTACTTCTTGATTGAACATTTCTTTTATAATTCCTACAATTTGCAACCTTATGTCCAAAATTAGTACAATAAAAACAATGGCCATAAAATAAATTTGCATACCTTGTAGTGAATGATCTTGTTTGTAGTGTAGTCCTTCTAAATTTATTTCTTGACTGATCATGATCATGATTAAATCTTATTTGTGGCTTGAACATGAATGGTCTTCTTGAATATGTATCTTCAATAGTTTTCTTACATTATGGTTGACCATGATTCCTTCCTTTGAGTACTTCTGCATAACTCTTTCTATTTTCTCCATTCTTCTTTTCTAGAAACCTTGAGTGCTTCTCTTCATTCTCTATAACCAATATGGATGTTTTTGTCTCTTCAACATTCTTGTTGAGCTTTAATACTTTCACTCTTAGTGTGAAAACTTGTTCTTCAAGCTTCTCAACCTCTTCTTCTTTCTTCATTATCTGAGCCTCCATGACCTCTTCTGTTCTCTTTCCTTTTTCAAGTTGGATTTTCAATGTAATTATTTATTCTTTGAGTATTCTCTCTTCTTGACCAAACTCTTCCTCAAGTTGGTTTAAGTCATAGATTCTTTCCTTGAGATGATCCATCAATATATTTTCTCTCTTTTTTTCTTCTTCCTTTTTTGTTGTTATGTTGGCTTCTAGACATTGCTTTTGATATTCTAGAGTTTTTTTAACTCTCTTTGCCTCTTCTAGCTGAGTTCTTAAATTCTTGATGACCTGTTGAGATTTTTTGGAACCCTTAACACTTTCCTTTTTCTTCATCAATTCTTTCTTGGATGACTTGCTTTATTCTCTTTCTTTCTTTAGATATTCAATTGCATTGATAAAATGTTCTCTGTAATCAACTTGTGCTTCTTTATACTCTTCCTCTTTTGAATCTATCTGACATAATGAGCATCTTTCTTCTTTTTCTATATCTACATCTTCTTTGACATTTTCTAATTCTGTGATGGGTGAAGAATATACATTATATAACTTATCCCAAAGTTCTTCGCCCGATGAACATTTACCAACCTTTTCTCTTACCCGATTAGGTAATCCTTCCCAGATGAAATCCATTTCTATTTTGATATTCTTCTTCAATTTCTTCTTCGCTACAATCTTTTCCCTTTTTGAAATATCATATCGTGTAACAACTCATAGCCAAATATGATGCCCCTGTGCCTGTAAAAATGATTTTTTCTTTATTCTCCACATCTCATACTTTAAACCATTCTGACCATTAAACATTGGTACTCCATTCTCATAATAATCCATGATCTCCTTCCAGTGGTTAAATTGTTTCCTAAAGGAACCCACTCTTATACCAATTGTTGGATTACTGAGAGGCGGGGTGAATTAGTAATAGAGAAATTTAATCCTTTTTCACCATAAAATGAAAGTGATATATCAATGTAGCATTATCATCCCATAGTTGCAAAGTAAATAAACAATGAACAAATGAGAAATCACACAAATACAAAGTACACCAGTGTTTTACACAGAAACTCAAAGTGGCAGAAAACCACAATCTTTTTCTTATATGTCTTTAAGAATTACATTTATTTGAAGCACCAACTTCCTTTCTTTTCCATCTACAACTGGAAGGAGGCTCCAACCTTGTAGTTTCTCAGGCTACAACCTGAGGGAAGCTCCAACTCACCAATTCTCTGGGTACAACTAGAAGGAGGCTACAACCCTCTATGTTCTCCGGATACAATCAAGAAGTGGCTACATCCACCTCTCCTTTCCCCATCCAACCACCCTGAGATATAAGTAGAATGATGGAACCACTGTCACACTATCACTGTGAGATATACTATTGTAAACCTGTACCAATAACCTAAACTATGCATCAACCATGCATCAACCCGTACCTCAAACTGTACCATAAAAAAGTGCATCAACCATGCACCAACCTATACCAAAAAACATGCAATCAATCTGTACCATACACAAGTGCATCAATCATGCACCAACCTGTACCATGAATAAGTGCATCAACCATGCACCAAACCTGTGCGAATAAATTGTCACAACAACCTATCCAAACAAATTATCCCAATAACCTATCTCATCAATCTTATCAACCAAATCAGATCTACTCACCAAGATCAATCACCAAGACAACTCTCAAATATGTGCATTAACCAACCATAACACAACAACTCATAATCATCACCAATATCAATATGTTCTTCTAATAATATACCAATACAAGTATGTTACATCATCCATAATCCATTTGTCAACAATAGTACTAACAAGTGCATCCAACCATGTACCAAATATGTATCAATCATGTATCAACTACTCATCAACTATGACTCATCAAGATGTACCAACATCATCAACTATACACCTCATGTATGTGCCAATATATCAACTACTTGTCTCAACCATGTACCCAACCTGTACCTTAACCAAAATCCCTCATCAATTTCATCATCCAAATTTGATTTATAACTCTGTAATAGACCTGGTGTATATGATCACATACCTGCAAACCTTCATTAACATTAACAACAAGAGACTAGCATTTTCATCGAACTTTTCTTTAGTCTCACATGACTAGTTTTGTATTAGTCAACAACCCTAACTTGAAATAATCATAACTATGTACCTGTAATGAATAGAGATTTGAAAATAGTACACAATATTCTTTAGTCTGTTTTGTGCAATTCCTCCAAGTGTCACTACCTGGAACCTCTCAGAATAGGAGTCATAGAAAAAATGGCATACCTTGTTGAATTATGGATTATTCTAGAGAGCGAACTTGTAGACCGTGCCCCACACAGAATATTTGTGGTATGGATATGAAAATTTTACACAGAATGCTACAGACTGTAATTTAAACAACGCATTTGGTATTACTTAATTTGGATCTTTTATGAATAAGTTATGAGGTTTTTTACCCGAAACACTTATTTTAGACTAGTTTCAGGACTAGCCACAAACCCTATTTTCCACGTGGTGTAACTCCAAAAATACAATGACCCGCAAGCTGAAATTCGAACCATAACTACTTGGATATGTTTTCTCAATGGCCTTAGAAAGAATCATCAAAATAATTTATCCTACCTTGAATTTCGTCCTTGTTTACTTCATATTCTCTCTGAAATTCAGCTTAGATATCCTTTAGTTACCTCAGTCACATGTTGATATTCAATATGCTCAAGTGATATTTAAAATGAGAGAGTCTTGCCTCCTATTTATACCTTCATGTATCTTCCTCAAGGGGTTACCTTTTAACCATCTTAACCCACTTTCCTTATTTTAGGGTTAACCAAATTCTAACCACTTGTCCAATTAGTAATTTATCCATTAAATTTATTATTTAAATAATTTATTTTGTATCCATTTTGACTTATATTACAATCATCACTTCACTTTACCTCAAGGGGTTACCTTCCAACCATTTTAAACAACTTTTCTTATTTTAGGGCTAACAAACTTCTAACCACTTGTACGCTTAGTAATTTCTCCATTAACTTTATTATTTAAATAATTTATTTTGTATTCACTTTGAATTGCAGTATACTCATCACTTCACTTTATTATTTACCTTCTAACATATCTTAAGCCACTTTAACTACTTTGACCTTTTTGGGATTCTAGATGACTCATGAGGGTTCTCCAACTTCACATGGCCATGACTCTCTAACCGTGAGGAGTTATGTGACATTCCACATACCACTAGAAATGGAATGACATGTACTATCAATATAGAATAGTATTTCATACAAATATATGAAAAGGCATACCATTATCCATCAAACAAACTTGGGTCCATTACCCAAACCTGGGTTCTCCAACTTCTTAAGGCCATAACTCTCTAACCGTGAGGCATTATGTGATGTTCCACATACCACCAGAAATGGAATGATATGCAATATCCATATAGAATAGTATTACCTTAAAATATATTAAAACACATACCATTATACAGGAAACAACCTTGGGTCCATTACCCAAACCTCTCTACTACTGGAATTCTCTACCAGACTTTCTCCAAGGGTTGACATCAATCAGTAAGGGTTGACATCAATCTATAATATCAATCTCCAATGGTTCACATCAATGACAATGAACAATCCATACCAAGTTTCCATCAACCTAAGATAATTGCCTGACATATGCAATAGGGGCAAGCGAGTAGATTTAATGGAAACATTACCGGGAATTTGGGAATAAATCATGGAAAGTGTTAAGTATGAGCGGGTTTATCCTTGTAAGAAAAATCATTCAACTAAAAATTGTTCTTGAATTCAAGGGAATTTTTTTTCTGAAGTTGCTCTTTTGAATCTCGAAATGGATGAAGAAAAGGAAAGCAGAAGAGGGATAAAACCAACTATCTCATGAAACATCAGTGGAATCATATAACAATTTCAATGATGCCTTCAAGGGAAACATAATGACAACTATGTAATCTTGATCATTATTGATTAACAATACTCTGTAGAAGCGTCGTTGTGGCAAAACTGATCCAACATTTTATTTTGACAAGAAATGAAGTCAAAAAGAACAAAAAGAAAGAAATGTCATAGTAGAAATGAAACAACAAAATTGAAATAAACATAAATGAAATGACAGAGAATGAAATAACATAAATGGAAAACTTGAAATGTAAAAGAAGAAATGAAAAACGACTAATGTGAAAGCAAAAATGAAAAACTACTAATGTAAAAGCAGAAAAGCAAACTACTATAATACAGAAACATTCCAAACAATGTTAAACTCATCAAGTTGGTTCCATGTAATGTTTTAAGTGGGAACTGTTAGTGTTGTAGGAAGACTATCAATCTTGTAAGTCCTTTAAAATATAAGAATTTGCACCTAGGACAAAAGTGATCTTAAAAGGACTCAACCATAAATTTTGAAACTTTGAATGCCTTCCCCTATCAACATGAGCTAAATCCCACAACAATACCTTCTCATTGAGTTTAAATTTGATATATTTGACACTCTTGTTGAAATATTTTTTAACAATCTGATGTCTTCTCTTTAGATTATCCAAGGAAAATGTCATTTTCTCCTCTAAAGCCAAAAGTGCATTCATTCTTTGAGAAACATCAGAAGAATTTAATTCTTCAACATGTAGCATTAACCTTAATGAAGAAAGTTCCATCTCAGTAGGAAGAATGGATTCTTGACTTTAAAGAAGATGGGAAGGAGTGAAACCAGTTCTCACCTTGATGGTAGTTTGATCTTCCCAAAGGGCGTAAGTGAGGAGAGTATACCATTGACGAGGATTATCTTTGATGAGCCTTTTGATAATTCTTACCAGATTCTTATTGGTAGACTCGGCATGCTTATTTACTTGGGGGTAATAAGATGATGGGGTAAAATTTTTAACCCCCATATTAGCTAAAAATTAGGTCATCTTAGCAGAAATAAAAGCAGGACCATTTTCTGTAATAATTTCCAAAGGAAGACCAAATCTAGAAAAAATATTGTTTTCAAGGAAGGAAATCACCTGCTCATCATGCGATTGTTTAAGCGGGACAACTTCAACCCATTTTGTAAAATAGTCTGTGGCTGTCAAGATAAAGGTTTTTCCTATTGAAGATAGAGGATTAGTAGGACCAATGAATTCCAAACCCCATTTTGAAAGAGGAAAGTCTGGGAGGACAGGTTGTTAGGGCATGACTGAAAGGTGTTCTTTCCCAGCAAATTTCTGGCACTTGTCACAAGAACTCGAAAAAACATAAGAATCACAAAATATTGAAGGCCAATAGTATGTTTTTCTCATAATAGTAAAAGCAATGATTTTAGCAGAAAAATGACCTCCTACATGAATAACAAAATTTGAATAACCACGAGTTTCTTGCAATAATTTATGTGCTTCCTCATTGTTTACATTATGGAGCAACATACCATCGGCAGATCTTCTAAATAAGAAGTCTCATATGATGACATATCTAACAGATTCAAGACAAAGATTTCTTATTTGATGAGTGTCTAATTTATCTGGACATATTTGATTTTTCAAATAGTAAACCAAATTTTTATACCAAGGATGTTTAGACACAGGAAGGATTTGAGTATTAATGTAGAACAATGTTGATAGAGAGATATCATGTTCATCAATTTCTTCACTAGTTTCAACATGCTGAGATAATTGAAGGGCTAAGTCACATCCCTTGATGGTGTTAAAAGTCACAATAGTTAAATCATGCTCCTGGATATTGGCAAGCCAATGTGCAAGATTCTCCGAAAGATAAGTTTGTGAGAGAAAAAAGTTTGTTGATACTGAGAAGGGCGTGAATCAATATCAAGTACAATTTAAAAACGAATTCAAATAATACTTCAACCAGATTATATATTCAATTATATCCAATGAGTAATGAACAATAGTAGAAGAGTTACACCAATACACCATAATACACCATGCACAATATGTGAGAAATAACCAATAGTTATTGTTCAAGGGAAGTAATGACTTCCAAAGGTAGAGACATCTTCCAAATATAAAGGGAGGGTTAAACCTCCAAAAGGAATATACTCAAAAGAGGGTTTACCTCTCCATCCTTTCCCCTTCCTTCCACCCAAGAATATATGAGAGATAATAAAACTTTTCATTAAATCATCACCATCGACCAACCATCACATAGAACTTGATAATGTTTCATGAGACTTCTTCAACTTCTGCAATTCTTCAATTCTTGGAATACTTTGATCCTGTAGATAATATTACTCAATGTATTCTATGAAACTCCTCCAACTTTCACTCCTTGAATCCTCCCCAAAAATATGTTATAGAGAGAATGGTAGACCTTATTCAATTTTGGTTTATTCAAAAGAGCAAACTTGTACAGAATGCCCCACGCTCAATATTTAACATCAGATTATGAAATTTACACAAAAGAAACTATAGCCCGTACTATTTTCAATTAAATTGGTCTCACTTCATTTGGATTATCTATGAATAAGTTATGATGGTTTTACCCAGAACACTTGTTTATGACTAGCTTTAGGACTAGTCAAAAACCCTATCTTCCACATAGTGTATCTCCAACATTACAGAGAATAAAGCACTGAGATTTTTACCATAGGTACCTAGACATGTCTTCTCAATACCATAAAAATTTCACCATCTGTATAATTCTAGAAAAAATGTTATAGCGAAAATGGTAAGATGGACTGTAAATAACATACCATAGAACACATCACCAAAAGACTTCATCCTCCCTTGAAATCCAACCTTCTTTACTTCATATTTCCTCTGAAATTTGACTTGTGTGTGTAAAATGAATGTATAATGATATGTATTTATACCCTTTATGTCAATTCCTTTTAACATTAGGGCCGACCTTACACTTTCTTATTTTGTAATTATTTTCTTTAATTATCTTCAGGGCCGACATGTACTTCCTTCTTCAATTCATTTTTTCATCTTCAAAAATTCATTTCTCCTCAACCATGAGGATCCACGTGACGTGCCACCTACCACCAGAAACAACATGATGTATACTATCCATCCATGGGTGTTGTGTCTGCATGTGCACTGTCCTTCATGTCAAAATACCTTCATCAATCTTGTGGTCCAAAACCAATGACTAGGGTTGACATCAATGACAACAACCAATCTTCCAAAAAACTTGACAGTGGGTAAAGGGAATTTTACCAACGTGTGCTTACCTAATATGAAGTGGAAAAAAATTTCAACAACTTTAACAATAGTGAAAGCATGCTTTTCAATAAAAGAATATTTAAACTCATCATCAGACAAGATTTGATTCATATAAGCCACTTGTTTTTTTTTACCTTGGTCATCACATTGGATGAGAATAGTAGAAATTGCTTCCTCTATGAGATTTGTATACATCATAAATTATTTCTCAAAATCCTACTTCACCAAAACCGATGCAAAATTGATTGCTTTCTTGATTCCTACAAAATAATTTTCGACGTCATCTGTCCAAGAAAAGGAACGATCTTGCTTAATAAAATTATGAATTGGCTTGACCATTACAAAAAAATTAGGAAAAAACCTATGGACAAATTTAATAACACCCATGAAAGCTTGAACCTCCTTGTAAGTGGGAGTAGGCATATTTAGGATAGCAGCAACCCTTTCAGGATCAATTCTTATTCCTGAATTGAAGAAAATGTGTCCAAGGATATTGCCCTTAGTAACGCCAAAAATAGAATTAGAGGGATTTAGAGAAATGCCAAATTTCCTGCATCGCATGAGAACTCTTTTAAGATGAACAAAATGATCTGATCCATTTTTAGAATTCATAGTTAATTCATCAAGATAGATCTGAATAATCTTGCTGATCAAATCGTCAAAATCTATTTGCATAGCTCTTTGAAAAGTGGCACCTGCATTAGATAAGCCAAAAGGCATACATTCATAAGTAAAAGTGCCCTGACGAGTAGTAAAAGTGGTTTTATATTTGTCTTCCCTTTTTACCTTGATTTGATTGTAACCAGAAAAACCATCAAGTAAGGACATCATTTGTTACCCCACAAATTATTGCAAAATCATTTCCATATTAGGGAGAGGAGAGTGATCTTTATATTGGCCCTATTAAATGCACGAAAATATATGCATAATCTGATTTGACCAGTTGTTTTCCGAACGGGAACCAAATTGGAAGCCCACTCAGAATACTTAACCAAGAAAATGATCCCAACCTTCGAGAGTTTCTCCAACTCCTTTTGAATAGTTGCTTCTAATGCAGGGTTAATGGGCCTTTGTTTTTTTCTAACTGGTTTTATTCCCTCCTTGATAGGAATGGCATGATGTATAAGAGCAGGATCAGAACCACGAAGATCCTCATAATACCAAGCAAAAACATCTTGAAATTCACCAAGCAGCTTGGCAAACTTCAATTTTTCTTCATCAAAACATTGGGTACATATTTTAACATTATTTGGAGACTTGGGTGTTCCAATGTTCAAGGAAATGATTTCACCCACTTTCCTTTTTGACTCCTCTTTTTTATGTTTCTCTTTGTTTCCTACATCACTCGATGAAAATGAACTTTCTATAGGAGTCAAGCCTTTAAGAATTTTGTTATCTTCCATCGATATAATTTCCTTAGGATTATAAGGTTCATTTTGAATGAAAGAACAAATGCTCTCATCACTAGGAAAGACCTGCCATAACTCTATGTTGTTAGGTATGTGTGGACAATATAGAGATTGAAAGGTGCAATCAGGTATTTGTTGCAGAAGTTTCCGAGTAGGAGAGGCTGCAAAAAAAACTAACCTGTTAGCCATTGAGTTCAATTCCATTTTAACATGAGTGATGTTGAAAGATAGTAATTTCAATATAAGTTCCCAAATAGTTTGGGTATAACATTTCATTAACTTTTTTCTAGGAGAGTATATCTTACGTACAAGATTTACAACAAGTTTGGAATCCCCAAAAATTGTAAGGTGACCGCAACCGAGATTATAGGCATTTTCAATGCCTAGAATTAATGCTTCAAATTTAGTGGCATTGTTTGTGCAAGAAAACTCTAACCTATAGGAGATTTTATGAACCTTACCCACAGGAGAGTACAAGATAATACCAGCTTTGTTTCCTTCATTGGAGCATGAACCATCAAAGTGCATATGCCACATCCCATCCTCTAAGTCGATTTGTTCTAAGTTGGTGTTTTCCTCATCTGTAAAGATGGAATACACTCCTCGGTCCTCCTTGATATAATTCACATTAGGATGTGGGACGCTTTCTATGTAAGGTGAAATTATACCCTCTCTTAGGACTATGATATTTTTACCATTCCAAAGAATGCATAAGTGTATCTTGTTGAGTGAGAGGTACCCATCGGTCAAATCTTTCCAATATATTCCTAATATGATCGAGTAATTACTCATTGGCATATCTATTACCTGAATATTAAGGGTTGCCCTTATTTCAGGATGCACGCAAAAAAACAAGGTCACGTCCTTGATTTCAACTATGGTTGTTTGTTGTAAACTATTATAAGAGAGCATGCTTCTAGTTTTTTCATTTGTACAAGACAATTCTATCTCTTCCATAATAATTTTCTACATTACACTTGTGCCCAAACCGTCGTCGATGAGACAAGAATGGGCAATCTTATCCATAATCTTTATAGAAATATAAAATGGGGGGTTTTTTACAGGATGTCTAAAGTTATGTAGAACTACTTTATTTAGAGATGAATCCTCTTCATATACCTCTTCAGAGAGGTCGACTACAATGGAATATTTTCCTTCCATGAAATCTTTTAGATGTTTCCGTTGTTCAGGGAGGACAACCATGTCTAGGAGGGTAGCATCTTCTTTGATGTTGGCCAACTTATTTAGAATTTTTTATTTGGAAGAGGGAAGAGGGGAGGTATTTCCTTGACTGTTTGGAGCCTGAGGAACCTGAACAGTAGAAGCTCGTGAAGATGAGCTTGGGCTAGAAGAAGTGCGGAGAGGATCATATTTGATTTTGGGAGCATAGGATTTATTCCTAGTATTTATGATCATGACATCCTCTGGCTCTACAAAGTCTAGGACAACGATAGTACTTTCAGGTCTCTTACCAAATATTTTATTTTTGACACTCTTATTTACCTCACATGTACTTTCCTCATGGTGTTCCTCACAAAAGTTACACCAACTATGAGGCATGATAGCTTTAGGATGAAAATTATTTTCATTTGGATTTCTAAAGGGGGGTCCAGAAGAAGATGAAGCTCTAGGAGTAAGAGAGGGGACATTTCCTTTCAGCTCATACATTATAATTCGATTATTCATGTTTTGTACAAGTTGTAAGAGGGCATACATGTGTGTCTGTTTAATTGGGTCTCCCCCAGGAAGACCTATTCTTTCAAGTCATTCTTCATACTCTAAGAACGTGTGTAGAGATGAACCAAGGTTATCAATGGAATTTTCCTGAAGCCTATGATGATAAGGAGAAGGTAATTCATTATAATAATTCATGAAAGCAGCTTGGTTTTGAGAGAGAATGATTTCAGGGATTTGGTTGTATAATTTGGTGAAACGCAAGTTGAACGACTTGATAGTCTTACCATCCTTATAAGTGATTTGTTTGTACTCCTATAACTTCTCAGTTGGGATTTTGGATTTCCCATAGGTAAATTTGACCTAATAGAATAACTCCTCACAAGTAGATAAAATATTAGGAGGGACGTCAAAGAAATCGGCCGCAACCTTCCCTTCAAGGGAATTCACAAATAAGCGCATAAAAGTATCGTTGGCATTGGCTCCTATGTTGTGACAGGAATTAGAAAATGCCACCAAGTGTTCATTTTTACTAACATTGTTATTCCCTGAAAACCTAGGGATATTCTCTTTGAATTTAGGAAGTGGACGAGTAGCAGTTTCTAGGTTAAGAGGGGAGGAAACATGCCATGGGGTAGTTGTAGCATCCTCTTCAAACTGAAAGAGCCCATACTTTTCAATGACTTTAGCAGGGTTTGTAGTAGATTGGATAGGGACTCGGTGACTATATAATCTACCAATCACTGATAAGGATGGAGATTAAGATGAAGAAGCACCTCCAATGCCACTAGATCCACCACTAGATGCCATCTTGTGAATGATAGGCAAGGGAGAGAAATACGAACTAGATGAATCATACAACGTTCTCCTTAGAGAACTTTGTTGGGTTGACAAAAAAACGTTCCTTCTTCCCATTCCAGAAATAAGATTAATTTATAGTGATAAACCTCTTCTTCTCCTAGAGATACAAGGGTCTAAGGACATGAAAAGAAGATCAAAACTGTAGGAAAAAGAAAGCTATGTATGATTCCTTGGTTGTCTTTTCCTAGCTTCCCAATGTTCTTGGACACTTATGTGTTGTTCAATTGTTTTCCATGAGCAATTAACCTCAACCCGGGTATTAGCAGTATCTAAGATGGTATTAAAAAAGTTCAAAGCAATGTTGGTTTGATCTTGAAGATCGGGCTCAATATTGGGTTGCCTTGCAACATGTACATTCATTAAGAAATGAAATAGTCAAAGGATCAATATCATAAATTTAAATATATTCAATGATAATCGAGCATAAAAATCAACTAGAGAGATATGGAAGAGATCCCTAGTATGGTCGCCAAATACATGTTAAGGAGAATATATGAAATAATCTTACTCAATCATTTTCAAATCTTTCTTGGCTAAGGAAAGATAGACAAGAATATCACCCTATGTTTATAGCCTCAAAATTCAATTCATAATCCACAAGTATTAGTTACAAGGCCTTAGGCACGTTTTTAAAAATAGAAGATTGTTGAAAAAGTCAACATTTTATATAGTTTTCTTAATATAATAGATGCAAAAGTAAATGTGGAGACAAAATAAAAAATACCAAGTCACATATTAACACAGATGAGACAAAATAACAATCGCTTATTTCATTCCAAGAAATCAAAATAATTGTTCTCTTTGCAAAAATCCTTGAGGGAGTTTGGACCAAAGTCAAACTTAGAAGTCCTCGATGAAAACCATACAAAACAACTTCTGACAGAAAGTAAAAAAGACCGAACTTTAAAACTTGGATCAACTTGCCACAGATTGTTGCCCACTCGAATATACACAATATCCTTTATCAGTCATGAAATTTAATTCATAAACATACAAGTCTACAAATACTATCAAACATAGATCAACACCTCTGAAAACAAGTGTTTGACTGATGTAATTCAACTTTGAATCTTGTTGTCTACAATAGGACCCTACTATCATAAAAGAGAATTAGGATTTTAATGAATTAAATAATGAATGAAAACTGAGCCATCTCAATAAAACTTAAGAGAAAACCTTAGTATGCATTTTACTTGTATTCTGCCCTTGTTCTTCCTTCTCATTTTGCTTTTATGCATCCCAAATTAGTTGAAGTAGTTCAACTACTTCTTTTAGTTAAGTTATCCAAAACTCAACTAACTTTTACTTAGGAGAAGAATTAATATAATTTAAAGATCTTTTAATAAATAATAACTAGTAGGTGGAACCCCTTGTGACTCCCTTTAGTTTCTTAACAAAAATAAACATAACTAGTCAATACATCAAACACATCCCTTCTTGTGGCTCCCATTATCATTATCATAATTTGAAAATTAAATATCAATGATATTTTTCAACCATATCCAAACATATAATATCCAAAATATCCAAAAATAGTATGTTGCTAAAACTTCAACAGTCAACTGTCCTAAACAAATCAATAAAATAATATACTCAAAACCCATATTTGCCACTTTGGGAGACAATTTTCCCTTTGTTGTTGTTGTCTCCCTTTGACCATCCTAAATTATCCTCAGGCTCTGTGGAGCCTTTAGGCTTGATCTCACTATTGACATGAGAACAATCATCTCTCAAGTGCATGCGAGATGAAACAGATTTGGATGGATCACTTGAGGGAGAGGAGGGGGAGACACTAGATTTTCCTTTGTCATGTGTGTGGTGGGCTTCAGTTTTGAGTCTTTTGCTTGTGTGGGAGGAATGTACAGGTGATTGTGCAAAGGAAATTTGGACATTTGGGTTAACTAGTGGAGGAGGAGCAGGTAGAGACAAATTGGGTCTGCCACAATGTTGGGAGACTGTTGGGTGAACAATCTCTTGCCATCTATCATTCTCAGGAACCTCAGGCTTCAGTGAAACATAAGGGGTCACAGGGATACCTAGGATATGTTGGGGTTGGAAGGGAGGCCTTTCTGGCCTAGGTTGGAATACCCCTTGTCCAATCCAATTGAAAAATCCATCTTGGAAAATTTGGTTTAATTCTTTTAGATCTGCATCAAAATGTATCGAGCATCTTGGTCTTTTAGGCCCTCTGTTCCAATTCCCATTGCCCCTGTTATTTTTGTTGGATTACTGAGAGGGGGGGTGAATCGGTAATAGAGAAATGTAATCCCTTTTAACCATATAATCCAAGTGTTATATCAATGAAGCATTATCATCCAATAATTACAGAGTAAATAAGCAATGAACAAATGAACAATCATACACATATACAATACACTAGTGTTTTACATGAAAACCAAAATCGGGAGAAAACCACATAATGTTTTTTCTTATATGTCTTGAAGAATTACATTCATT